>VMDO01013101.1:0-59570 GCA_007922755.1 Pedetes capensis | reverse complement strand
CTGTACTGGGGCCGTTCTAGTCCTACAGTTCCGTCCCCTCATTGTGATTCTCTGCCTGCCTCTGGGTAAAGAGCCCTTTTAAAATCAATTCTTCTGCTGTGGCCAGCTCGTCCAGGCCATTGATGTGCTCCAGGAACCTCACAGATGCAGCCTGCCATGCCACAGCCACTTAGAGCTGAGGTCCCTTTGGAACGGTGGCACCTGTGCTGACCCAGTTGCTCAAGCATTTTGACCATCACCTCAACTTCATCTTCTCCTCAGCTCATCCCCACCTACTGCTCTCCACCCACGTTGGCCATCTTTCTGCTCCTTGAACTTGCCTTGCTCTGTGCCCTAGCACCTGCTGACACGCCTGCTGGTGTATTGTCGGAGGCCTAGCAGGAAGACACGGTGTGCTCCTCTGGGAATCTGAAGCTGTGTAGACAAGCAAGAGGCTAGTGGTGGTGGGAAACTGTGAGCACTCTTGGGCTGAGGGGTGCAGGAGGGAAGGGGCCATCGGAGTCCAGTGAGAGTTAGAGCTCCAGCCACGAAACAATGTGGCCGTGAGCAGAACCTGGGCAACAGAGCAAGGAGGGTGCAGGAGAGGAAGCACCTGCACTTCCTCCCTCCTGTGCTCTGATTTCTCCTTGGGCCTCCCATTATGTACCCCGACTAGAAGCTGGCCAGCAGGGGAGCTCTGGGCTGTGGGTCCCCAGGCTCAGCCCCCACAGCGCAGCACAGAGTGTGTGGGGGAAACAATGGAATCCAGATCAGGGGAAGAAACGGGGAGAAACCGGCACAACTTTGTGTTGTCATTCTGTGCCTATCCCCGCCTGAAAAGTCCAGAGCTACTTAGCTGGTTGCTTGCTTCTTGGTTTTCTTCTCCACTGGACTGTGCGCCCCACCAGGGGAAGGCCTTGTTAGCATGGGCCCTTGGGATCCCCAGTGCTGAGCCACCTAGTGGGTCCTCGTGCTTCACAGAAGGGAAGAATACACAGTGAGCATGCACACTGGGCTCTGGGCTCAGCCCACTGCTCTACTGTGCAGGGCTCCTGGGACCATCTTGGTTCTTTGGGTCCTGGCTGGTAGTGGGTGCCCTGCAGGGGGGCCGTGGGTAGGCGGTGACAAGTGCCAGATTGGAGCCTCATGTCAGCCATAGCTTTTGAAGAAGAGTGGAGAGTGGAAAGTCTGTCCTTGGGGGAGCCAAGCTTCGTGAGAGGGTCTCATAACAGAAGAGGAACACTTTCTGTCTGGGTCCCTGATGTCTTAGGCAGGCCCAGAGGCAGTACTGGCAGGAGTCTTTGGCAACCCTGGGTCCCATCACTTAGTGCAGCTGGGGGTGGTGTCATCCACTCGGTTCATTTAGCCATTTGTTTAACAATAGTCACTGAGCACCAACCGTATGCGAAGCATTGGTGATAGCCATGGCGAGGCACAGACCTGCCCATTTATCTGCACATTGCCTTGCCTTTGCAGGGTGCCCAGTGATAGGATCACATGCAGCCTCAGCCCTCCAGATGCGGTGAGGTGCTTGCTGATGCCTAACCTACCAGCAGTGCTCCCCACCTTGGGCAGTCCCCACATTACTGAGTCATAGCAGTTCTTCATGGAAACCCACCTCTAGCAGTGCCTGCCGCAGCGGTGAATCCCAGCACGGCATTACCTCTGTTACTTGGCAGAAACCCGCCCAGGCCCTGGTGCTGTTGCTCTGACGCCCTCCTGGGTGGGCACTTCCTTCCTGCTCCCCTTTTGCAGTGCGTCTCTCTCTGGCCCCAGATCGTGCACCCTCTTCCACCATTGGGCCCGTTATGGGAAGTTGCTCCGCTCACTCCAGCTGGCATCCCCCACGCCTAAGGGAAGTCATTGATGGTGGCTTCCAGATACAGTGGTCAGGGACAGCACAGAGGGCAGGAGCTAGAACAGAAAAGACAGAAGCCAGAGCTCAGATGCTCTGAAAGCAGGAAGAGATATCGCAAAATGGCTGCAGCTCCTTGCAAATGATGTATGAAATGAGGAGCATATGCCGGGAGCGACTCATGTGTGGGAGCTTGGCCAGGCTCCCCAGCCTCCTGGCACTGCTGTCTGCGCCCCACACTCCCAGCCCCTAGTGTTCCTGAGTCCTCTGTGTGTGGCATCAGCCCCTCCTTCCTCTGCTCTCTTCCCAGGACAAGCTGCAGTCCACAGTAGGCACTCAGCCTGTGTGGTAGTCTTGTTTTGCCTACCCTGGTCCTCTGAAGGCAGGGCAAGAGGGTGTGGTAAATTGGAGAGATCATCAAATCCAGCCTTAGCATTTCCCAGATGGGAAGCTGAGCACAGAGAGGGGCTGCCCTCCCTCAAGGTCACACAGTAAAGGAGTATATTCTGACCTTCAGCCCAGGGGTTCACAGTGATGCCTACAGCAAAGGGGCTTTGTTTCTCCTGGGTGGCTCCCAGATCTTTATTTCTAACTGTGTGCTTTGGGGCAAGCCCCAGGGCCTCTCTGAGCCTCTGTTTCCTCACCTGTGAAATAGGGGCAACAATGTTAAACTGACAGAGCTTTGCAGTGGTGAGAAAAAAATGCCCACAGGGAGCCTCGCCTGGCACACACTCAGCCACTGAAGGAACCTTCGATTAATCTCCAGCCGGAGCTCCATCCAAAGCTCCAACCCACACCTCCAGTAGTGGTGCCTGAATTCCAGGAGGTGAGAGAGGGCAAGCCACACTCTGTTCAAGCCCGCACTTTCCACGGAGGAGGCCCGGTGCTCCAGCATTGGCGTGGGATCCTGATGTCTATCAATTCTCTCCCGAGACTCTGCCCCTCACTGTCTCCAGAGGCACCTGCCTCCCTCTATGCCCCTCCTCTCTGCTCCCCATCCCCTTGTCTCTGGCCTGTCAGTCTCTGAATTCTTCAAGATTTTTTATTGTAAACTTCAAATGGCCTGCAGCTGTACCACCCTGGCATCCAATCCTGTCAGATCTCGGAAGCTAACAGGGTCGGGCCTGGTTAGTACTTGGATGGGAGACCACCTGGGGACACCAGGTGCTGTGGGCTTGGGAAAAGGACCTGGCAACCCACTCCCAAAAACAATCTGCCACTGAAAACCCTATGAATAGCAGAGGAGCTCTGACATAGTGCCGGGCATGGCACTGTGCTGGGGAGTGTTTCATCTGTTGTACATAGGGTTGCCATGAGTTGGACCTGACTCGTTGGCACCTAACAACAACAACAAATTTCAAATGGGTTTAGGCATAAAAGACAAGTTTCTGGTTCATGAAAACTCTGTTCTTTCAGTTATTCAGGCCAAAGTCTTTGGCCTCCTCCTTGGCTCATTTCTTTCCTACGCTTTACACCTAATCCACTAGTAAAGCCTCTTGGCTTCATCTTAAGAACATACCCAGAGTCCAGTCTTCTTCCCACCTCCCTTGCTCCCCTTCTGCTCCAAGCCACCATCAACGTCTGTCTGGACTGTTGCAGTCACCTCTTAACAGGTCTCCCTGCTCCCTGCTTGTCCTCTGTGGCTGGTCTCTCCCAAGACTTGGAGCTGACCCAGAACTGAAGGCAGAGCAGAGCCCTCTGCACACAGCCCTCCAGCGCCTTCCCCGCTCTCAGCAGAAACCAAAGGCTCCCCCGGCCTCACCTCCTCCATGGCTCACTCACTCCTGTCTTCAGGACGCACTAAGCAGGTGCCAGCCGCAGGGCACCTTCAGGTCCAGTCCTGCTGCGTGGGAGGTGCTTCTGCCACACGGTTGGTAGTTTGTTCCCTCCCTTTGTTCCAGGCTCTGCTCAGGGCCACCTTCTCAAAGAGGATTCCTGAACCTCTGCTTCATTTTCCTTCTCACACGCATCACTCAGTCGTGTGTTAGTCTGCTGTGTTCTTCTGTGGATAGTCTTGCTGTGTTCTTCTACTAGACAAAGCCTCCATGCAGGTTGGGGTGCTGTCAGGGCCTGGTACATACTAGGTGCTCAATAAACATTTTATTTTATTTTTGGTTTTTTGAGACAGAGTCTCTCTGTGTAGCCCAGACTGTCTTGGAACTTGCTACATAGACCAGGCTGGCTTTGAACTCACATTGATTCTCCTGCCTCAGCCTCCCGAGTGCTGGGATTACAGGTGTGTACCACCACACATGGCTTTCAATAAACATTTTAAATACATAGATGAATAAGTACAGCTATTGTGCTAGGAGGCAGTGGGAACCCAGAGCTTTATGGTTCGTTGTCCCATGCAGGTGATAAATGCTAACATGATGATTTAATTTCCACTGAGAAACATACTATGGTGGGGGGGGCAACAAGGTAGATATGAGAATGACTAACCAAGAGCCCCGATGCAGGGGAAGAGAGGTCAGGAGGCTGTATATCTGGGAGGGCTTCCTTGAGGAGGTGGTATTTCAGGTGCCACTGGAAGGATGAGGAGTTATCCTGATGAACAGTGAGGGGAAAGCTTCCAAGGGTGAGGGGAGAGAAAGTTCTTGACTGGAAAAAAAAAAAGTCAGTGCTTTTATGGAGCAAGAGGAAACCAGGTGGCCAGAGCAGAGTGGAGGTGGAGGCTGGGGAGAATGAGCTCAGAGGGAGAGAGGGCTGTGAGCTGCAAGGGCAGGACCACTACTTGCGTTTGTGTTCTTCTAGATCGAGCTCAGCGCTGGTGTGTCACTGACCATGTGATATCTTGTGACAGGCACTGAACAAGGAGCCTGGCAGGCCCAGAGTCTAAGCCTTACTTGCTGTGTGTCCTTGAGCAAGTCCCATTGCCTCTCTGAGCCCGTCTGCCCCTACTCTGCTGCTGCAAGGACCCATGACTCAGCCACTCCCTCCAGGACCACCCTCTACAGTCTGAGGTGTGTGTGCAGCTGCCTCAGACACCAGCAGAGATGGGGCAAGCCTGGGCTTGGAGGAGCAGAAGCTCCCGGAGACGTTTGCACTCTCCAGGCGTTGAATGTGGCTGGTTGACAGGGCTGGGGCTCTCCCATTCATTGTTGTTGTTGTTGTTAGGTGCCAACTCATAGAGACTCTACGTATAATAGGTGAAACAGTATTGTTACTGCATTTATGCTATTCATAGGGTTTTCAAAGGCTCATTGTATTTTGGGAGTGGGGGTTGCTGGGTCCTTCACAGCACCTAATGTTCCCAGATGGTCTCCCATCCAAGTATTAACCAGGCCCAACCCTGCTTAACTTCCAAGATCTGACGGGATCGGACCCCATAATGGTACGGCTGCAGGCTCCTCACCTGTAGACAGAGTCAAAACCCACACCAGGCCCCTTTCAGCTCCAGTCCCCTCTGATTCATCCTGACTCTCTGCGACTTGGAAATCCATGGAACTGCATCATCTTTGGTCCCTCCCTGTCTCCATGAGCGGGATCTGCCTGAGTGTGCAGCCTGCCTCGGACACGGTTTGTGTCCCCCGGTAAAACTGTGACGTGTCCTGTGAACTGAGATGCTCGTGTCTTCCAAGCCTCGATCGTAAAGAGTGGTGAAGACAGCCTCAAAGCAATAGGTCATGTTGATATTTTCACATTAGTTTTCTATTCTTATTACATTTTGATGGATGGAGAGAGGGGGATTTTATCATAATCTCATTCTTGTCTTAAACTGCTAATTCATGCCTGAGTTCCCTCTTCCATTTTGTTTCTACAAATTCAGTCAAGTGCTGATGGGATGAGGATTTAATACGCAGCTGCAAGGAGAGGCGTGCAGATAGGAAAAGCACTAGCTGGGGAGCTGTGCTTTTAGGAGAACAGTCTAATCAAGTCGATTTGTTATGAAAGTACCTTATTACCCTGGGAGGCTGGGGCTCCCTGTATATAAGAAGAAGAAATACATAATATAACAATAGCTTACCTTCAATATGGTGCTTTTAATTTTTCAAAGTGATTCATACAAAAGGGTTTTTTTTTTTTTTTTTTTTTTAAAGCCTCCTCATAGCCCTGTGGAGCCGAGAAGGTATTGCTCCTATTTTATAGATAAAGAAACTGAGATTCCTTGAAGGGAAGGGACTTAGGCTAGCATCTTTCAACCTTGAATGTGAGGATGATTCTCCATGAGAGCCGGGGCAGAGTCTGTATCCTAACAAGCCTCCAGGCGACGCACACTTTGAGTAGCAAAGATTTGATGACATTTGTGCATGTGACAAAGACATTGAGGCCAATACTGTCATCTACCCACAGCACTTATGTGTGCCAGGCACTGTGCCCAAAGGTAGGGATACACAGTTAGCAGGACCAACAGGATAGGCAGTCACTGTCCGTCCTCATGGGAGTTCTCATGGAATTTGTGACCTTGCTGAAGGTCTCGAGCCATTCTGAGCAAAGCCCGAACACCAAGTCAGGTCTTCGGCACCCAAGTCCAGTGTTGTCTATAGGGACTCCTGGGGCCACCCTGGGCAGCTGTTTCTGGAATATTTGCACCTTTCCCATGTTTGGGATTGGTACTGAGAGCCACACGGCAAAGGCGTTTCTGCCATCTCTGGCTGCTTCCTGCCAGCCTGCGGCACACAGCATGAGCTCGGTAAATGGTAGCTAAGTCTGCGGATGGCTGGACACCAGACACGTGCGCATTGCACCCACCGCCAGACTCCACAGTTCGTTGCCCTTCTCCCAGCCTGCCCCAGCAGCCTCATGTCCTTTCTGTGGCTTTCTCTCTTCTGCCGCCTTCTTCGTCTCTCTGTTTCTCTCTCCTGCTCTCTCTTTTTGGGGAATAAAAATTACTGGACTTGGCATTATCTGCTGGTTTCCATGGTAATAAAATCTGTTTTCGATAATGGCCCTTCCCTGGCTGTGGTTAGTTTTGGTAATTTTAGCAACACTGTTGCACAGGCCACCTGCATTTCAATACGATGCAAGCTGGATTCCACTGCCGCTTTCAGGTTGAATAGAAATAAGGGAAAGTGCTTGCTCTCACATTTCCAGGCTGGATAAATGCTCAAGAAGAAAAGGAAAAGTTATGTAAACTCCACAGGCTTGGCTATGTGCACAGCTTAAGACTCAAGTGTGATGGGGCCATTTTCCTCCTTAAAATCTTTTTCCATGCTCACGGTGTCTGGCAGGTGAGTCCAGACTTCACTTTGGGGCTTCCTGCTACTTGGCTCTCAATCACCTGTCCTGCCTGCTATCTGGTCCTCATTATGGTCTTGAGCATAAAATAGTGGCTCTTGTTTTTGAAGCTTCACATGTGTTTCCCGCCTGCCTACGATGCCGTTCCTACTTTGTTTCCTGGTGAGTTCCTACTCGATCTTCAAGAGTCCATCCAAAAATTCCCCATCTCCTTACCTAATGTCTCCCTTGTTTATTACCCCCCCCACCCTTGTAGCTTCCCTCATATAAATGTGTCCCACCATCTTGGAATTTTTGTTCACCTGCATTTTCTCCCATATCCTGGTGAGTTCTTTGAAAACAGGGACACTGGCTGGTTTCTTCTCTGTGGCTCCCGGGCCTGACATATAGCATGTACTCATGCATAAAAAATACGCGTAGCAACAGCTGCCATGGATGGTTCCCCTTCTCTCTGTGCCAGGCGCTTGGCTTAAACACTGTGCATTTTCTCGCTGCTCCTCACTCCCCTGTGGGGAGGTACAACGGTCCTCCCCCTCTCACTGAGGAGGACACCAAGGCTCAGAGTGGTCAAGATGCTGGCTTGGAGGACAAAGCTGGCTGATGGGATGGATGTTAGTTCAACGCATGTGGAGATGAATGAAGTCAGGTGGAGAATCTGAATGACTGACACTGAGCTCACGGCTTCCTTTTGGCTCTGGAGGAAGATTTTCTTGGAAATCTTTAGAGAGATCTGTGAGGGTACTGGCTGTAGCCAAAAGTGAACCTTTTCCCTCTAGTGTGGTGGGGAGGAGGGGGCCGTGGGAGAGCCAGAAGGAGAGGATGAGGTGGGATAGTACAGATGCATGGGGCCTGAACACCCCAAATTTGCACAGGCTGCAAGCTTCTAGGGGAGTGTTGTAGGACCTGGGGAAAGGAGGGTTGGAGCCCCAAGCAGCCAAGCTGTGAATGGGCTGATTGACCTTTGAGCCAACAGGGCTCCTCTAGAGGCACGGGGCAGGGTGTGATGCGGTCCTGACCCTTGATTCCATAAGGCTTGCCGACATCTTCCAGCTGCTCAGGAAGGCCAGAAGAGAGAGCGCAGGGAAGAGCCGGGAAGAAAGTGCTCAGCCTCTTCTGCTAACAGCGCTGATTTGTGTGCAAGGCCAGTCCCAGGCTCCCCTAGGACAGGCACTGGCAGCGGAGCCTGTACTTGGAGTGGAAAAGGTTCTGGAGAGGCACTTAGGCTTGGGCCTGTGAGGGGGGAGTATGGGGATGCTAGGGCTTGGAGTTTTCTGAAGCATATCACCCCATTTCTTCCCCTCCCAGGCCTGCAGGCTGGAGGCAGGAGTTTCCTGGTGCCTGCGGCAGAGCAGAACACTAAGCTTTGATTTCTCTGGCTCAGGGGCATCCGGGATAGGGCTAGCTAGGCCTTTCCATGGTCAAATTCTGGGCATGGCCAGGGCAGCAAAGGAAGCTCATGCCTAGCCTCTGGCCTTGTAAGGGTGAGAGTTGAGCCAGATTCCCTCATCTCTCTGAAGCATCCAGCATAATGGGTGCATGTGTGTGCGTGTGCAGCCTAATAATCCTCTCTTATTTGACCACTTGTAAAATTGGGTAAACTTCTCTCTGAGGCTCGAAGGAGGCATGGACAGGAGATGGTTATTAATAGCAACAGCTAACACATATATAGTTCTTACTACCATGGTACGGTTGGCCCAATAGTATTCCTATTCTATAGGTGGGAAAACTGAAACTCAATAAAAACAAAGAAGCAAGCAGAAACAGTAGCACAGAGGCACAGAGAGGCTGAGTCCTTTGCTAAAGGCCCATGGCAGAGTCAGGGTTTGAATGCAGTACATACGCTTAATGCGACCAGGCAGGGAAAGAGTGGTAGCAACACAACCAAAACCTTGGGAAACCTCCCCTCTCCTTCATTCACTCAACAAACATTTAGTGATCACTTCTAGGGGCCGGGCTGGGCTCCCCCGCAATGATGGGAATGGGGAGGAGATGCTGGTCCCAGCACCCAGGGATGCTGGTATGAGTTGCGTGGCCCTTGGAGGAGCTGCAGGCTGATGCCATGGGGGTGCAGTGAGGAGCCTCAGCTAGGCTTTGGGATCACAGACTGGGGCTTGGCTCCCAGTTTGGCCACATTCTGGCTTCATGGTCTTGGGTGAGTGCCCAGGACCCCTTGGAGCTGGGGCTCTGCCTCTGTTGGAATAGAAGCACATTCTTCATGCTAGTTTTCCTGCAGGCTGGCCACTGTGCCCACAAGATGATAAATGGCTCAGTGCTTTACAAATGTAAAGATCTCCCCAGAGGTGAGGAGGTTTTAGAAATGTGTGTTCCAGAAGGAATAGCCTACTTTCCCTTAATGTGGGGACCTTGCCTAGGGGCATCTGAGAGGCACACTCTGTTGCAGAGTTTGCCTCTCCTCCCTGGCTGCCCCCTTTCCTGGCTGTGCATCAGGAATCCTGCAGGTTTTTGCACACAGCGATGTCAATAACTATCAAGTCAAGATGTGGGCTCAGAGACAGAACAATGGTTGAAATGGCCTGTGGCAGCCATGACCAGGAGGGATTGTTCAGATTCAATTTAGATCAACTTCTAACCCTGGCATCACTAGGAGCCACACTGAGTTCCTTCACCTCATGCCCATTTTGCAGAAAGTAAAACCGAGGTGTCTGGAAGGTGGGGCTTCCCTCTGCAAGTTCTAGATCCTTGCTGGGCAGATGCTCTCAGATGGTCTACTCGACCCCTAAAATGCCCCCCTCCACATTTGAGTGATCGGAGCTGGAAAAGCATTGCAGTACAAGAGGGGAAATCGAGGCCCACAGAGGAAGGGAGAGCTTATTTCCAAGATCCGTGTCCCAGTGTCCTTTGAAGAATTCCGTGTCTCAGTGACTTCATAAGCGGATCCTTATGGAAAGACCAGGGCACCCTAATTCCTTTCCTCATCAGGCAATAACTGTCTTGTTTAAACTGTCTCTAGGATTAGTCAAACAATCAGAGATCACAGCCAACAGCCGCCCTGTTCTCTCATTACCGGGTGCCTATAATTAATATTTATAAACCAAGAGGGTGCTTGTCTTTCTTTGCTGAAAAAGAATTCAGTGTTTCCAGCCGGTGGCTGCAAACATGCAGCCTCTTGTTACCCATCATGGAAAAAGAGCTTGATGCCTTCAGCAGACGTGCTGGTAATTGTAGCTGGCAGAGAACAGAGCCCGGGTGCAGGGGGAGGACAATGGACAGAAACCTCGGTAGGGGCGTGTGTGTGTGTGTGTGTGTGTGTGTGTGTGTGTGTGTGTGTGCACGTGGTGGAGGAGGGAAGACAGACTGGGAGAGAGGAACAGAGATAGAGACAGTGGTGAAGTCACAGAGACATCAAGACACAGCAGAAAATGAGAGAAAATGAGCGAGAACGATTATAACAACCCCAGAGGGAAAAGGGGATTTGGTCAGAGATTGAGAGAAAGACAGAAGGGGGAGACTGAGAGAGAAAGACAAAGGTTCAGAGGCAGAGAACAGAGACTGTTGAGAGGACGGAGGCTGCAGGAGTCCACCGCAGGAGAGCCACAGGGCGAAGAAGAGACCTCCAGAGAGAGGCAGAGAGGTTGCAAAGTGATACAGAGACAAGGCTACAATGAGAGCAGAGTGATGGCAAGGGGAGACAGAGGTGATCAGAATCCCTAGGCCATCTCACCTGGCATAGAACCTGCATGGTGTGCATTCAGCCAGCATATGGCCTGGCACTCAGTTGGCACTCAAAGGTGCTCAGCCAGCATAGATTCTGGCATAAGCACCCCAGTATGGGAACTGATGTTTAACAGATGCCCCTGCCTCCATCACATACCTGGTTTATAATAGGTGTTCTTGCATGAGGATGAGCCGCACATAGTGTCGAACGAATCTGTGAAGGAGCAACATCCAGCTGCCAAACCTTTGCCTGCATTCTTCCCCATGACCAGCTGGGGGCAGTGGAAAGAGCCCTGGGCTGGCAGTTGGGAAATCGGGTTCCCAAGTGCCACTAAATCATTGACTTGGGCAAGTCTCTTTCCTTCCTGGTGCCTCAATTTCCCCATGGTCGGTGAGAGTTGGTGCCAAATGGTCTCCAAGGTTCCTTCTGGCTTTAGAGCTCCATGACTTCAGGTCCTGACTCACTCCTGCTTTCACCTCCTTCTCAGATGAGTCCCTTGTCTTCCAAACCCTACGCCCAGCCTCCCTCTTTGGGTTCACTGGGCTGTGGGGCCTGCCGATCCTGGCAAGGACATGCTATTCCTAGGGCCACCAGAGGCTCTCTGATTTACACATCAGAACTCAAGGAGGGCTTTTAGCCATTCATGCCCCGGGCCTTGGTGAAGTAGCTGCAGAGGAGCAAGTACAGCCAAGAGGCGGCCTTAAAAGTGGGGCTCTCAGGAGCCATGAACTTGACCTGTGAAAGTGGATGCTGCATGGTTATTTATGAGGGCTGAGGCAAATGCAGAGCATGTGAGAAGGCGAAGAAATTTTTTTTTTTTTTTTGAAGGGATAGAGAGGTGGGGCTGGGAGGTTGGGAGTAGCATGGTTAGAGAAAAAACAGAGAGACTTGGCAGTAGATCCTTAAACAGCCACAATGACCCCTTTATTTCTCAGCTAGAGAAAAATGCTACTTAATAAACCAACTCCCAAACTCAGTGGCTTAAAATTGTTGTTAGGTAATGTTGAGACAGGTCCAACTCATAGCAACCCTATGTACAGCAGAAACACTCCCTAATACTGTGCCGTGCCTGACACTATGTCCGTGCTTCTCTGCTATCCATAGGATTTTCAATGGCTGATTTTTGGGGGGTTGCTTTGGAATGGGATACAAAGCCCTTCTCCCATTTTTGTGGTGCTGGGGATTGAACCCAGGGCCTCAGAGAGTGCAGAGCAGCCTTTGTTTGTGTAGCTCTGTGGGCCAGCTGATTGGAGCTGGGCTTGGTTGGGGGTAGACCCTTTTCAACTATCTCCCCTCCACTACCTCCTGAGAGCAGTTTGCTAGCCTGGGCGTGTCCTCTCCAAGGCCAAGGCAGAGGTGTAGGTGTGCAGACAGGATGACACCAGGTCTCCTGGGGCCTAGGCTGAGCTGGCACAACCCCACTCGTCTTACTCTGTGGTCGGGCCAAGTCACATGGCCAAACTGCATTTAAGAGGCAGGAAATATACCTTAGCCACAATGAGAAGGTGCTGGAAAGTGCCTGGCAGAGGATGTGGATAAAGGAAGAGGTAAGGCATTGAGGGCAATGACATAATTTGCCAACTGCATCTACTGTGTGTCAGGCACTCTGCCCAGAGACAGGGATTCACAGTAAACAGGACAGATAGGGTCACCGTCCTCAGGGAGCTTACAGTAAACACAGACCATGAAGTTGTAATAAAGGAAATCTCGGGGGTGTGATGGGGAGAAACTGAGGGATCATATGATTTTGATGGTGTGGGATGGCTTCCCTGAAGAGGTGGTCTTAGAACAGAGCTGAAGGGTGAGAATAAAGAGAGAGAAGGAGGACGTCCCAGGCCGAGGGTGTGGCAGGCTGTATGGTCTCCCTGTCCAGGGCTCTCTCCAACTAACTCCACTGCCTCCTGAAGTAGGATACCCGCTTCTTCCACCACTAGACACTGTCCTCATCACCTGTGGTGACTAATGGACCTGCTTGCTTCCTCCTTCTTTCTAGGGGGTCCACTCTGCCCTCTGTCATGTAGTGTCCTTTATCAAGCCATAACTCTGTCTTGCCCTTCCTTGCCTTAACGGGCTCCTGAGAGCTCTGACATGTCCCATCCTCCTTCTCCCTTCCCTCCAGCCAGGCCAAACCTAGTTGTAAAGCCGTCTTTGCCCTTTCTTGCCACTGCAACTTGTTTGTTTGTTTGTTACTTATTTGTTTTTTTAGAGACAGGGTCTTGCTGTGTAGCCCAGGTTGGCCTTGAACTCGAGATCCTCCTGCCTCTGCCTCCCAAATGCTGGGGCTACAGATGGGTTGCCATGGAGTCCAGTCGCTCTGCAATTTCTGTGCAGCTTGTGTTCTCTCTTGTCTGTCTGGCTAATTCCTACTTTGCCTTCAAGACCCTGCTCGAATACCAACCCCTTCAAAGAGCCTTCCCTGGTTCCCTCTGGGCGCTAATCACTCCTGTGTCGCAGCCTGCTGTGTATAGCTTCCTCACAGTGCTTGCCACCTTGGGCTGCAGTTATCCAAAGGCAGTGCAGAGGCAGTGTGCAGACCGGGGCTCCTGACTGCGTTTCTATGATATTGCGTTGCCTCTAGATGGGAAACCCAGATGGCTCTGATGACCCTGGGCTCCATCCCCAATACCACAGCCTATGTCCACAGCTAACCGGACAATGGGACAGTGAGCTCTTTGTGGTTGGGGACAGGCCCTAACTACCTCTGTGCCCCTGTTGCCAGCCCCAGGACTGGCTGTTGCAGAGATGGCGTCTGCCACCATGTGGCCGACTATGTGCAGGCACTGGTGGGTTCTAGGGTAGCACTGTGGTCTGCCCAGAGGGAGTTCTTCTATTTCCTCCAGTGGCAGGCTGTCCCCAGTCCATTCTCTATGTCCTGTCTTGGTGGTAGGCAGGGGCGTAGGCTGGGGAGGGGGAGAAAGGTGGGGCTCATTTAGGCACCAGGGAGGCCTGCCAGACCCCCAAACAGGCCCTGGCTGATGGAGATCTCCACTTCCAGGCAGAAGCAGAGGGCCTGGCACATAGCAGGGCTCATGATTTGCTGAATGAATGGTAGAGTTGTTGTTGTATGTTGGGTGCCTTTGAGTCGGGTCCAACTCATAGCGACCCTCATAGGGTTTTCAATGGCTGACTGTTATGGGATCATTTTTGGGAGTATGCTGTCATATCCTTCTCTTATTTTTGAGGTGCTAGGGATCAAACCCAGGTACCCAGAAAATGCAGATCAGCACTCTACCAATGGAGCTAAACCCCAGCCCCAATGGTAGGGAGATCTGGGGATATTTCTGAGCCTAAACTCTGGTGCTCCACCCTGACATTGAAATCTACAAGGAGCTTTGAAAACAGCCCAGTACCTGGGCTCCACCCCAGACCAAGGAAGTCACAGTCTGGAGCTTGGGCCCAGGCTTATCAGAGTTCAAATATCTCAGGTAATCACCTCCGGGGTCACCTCAGGTAATCTCAGAGGCTAAAACACAAGTGCCTTGAAATCTGAGCAGCCAAACTGGCAAGAGGGATTTCTCCATTAGGTAAAGTCCAATCTCCTGGGGGTGGCTGGCTCCACACTGTCACTCAGGCTTCAGCTGATGGAGGTGCTGTTGTCTGGCAGTGGCTCCCAAGGTCACTTGGGCTTCACCATTGGTTGGTTGATCAGGGAATAGAGTGGGGCGCTGCTCAGCAGGACTTCCAGGGCCAGGCCCAGGAGGCAGGCGCACTCTTCCACTCCCATTCTCTGGGCTGCAGCTCCATCCATGGGCCCATCTCTGAAAGACAACTGGGTGATCTAATCCTTGGTGGAAGCCACTCTTCTGTAACATGGGGAGGGTGTCATAATCCTTGGTGGCTGGTTGGACACTCTGTCCCAGGGAGCAGAGTTGGGAAGCACTGGTCCCGAGCTCCAACCGTGATGAGGATTTTATTCCAGCTCCTCCCACCCAGGCTCTGTGTGCCAGAGCTCCAGATGTGCCTCCGTGTCTGCCCTGTGTCTGAGGATCATGGTACTTCGACAGCCCCACCTAAGACAGGGCTGGGGTCCACAAAAGTTGCAGGACAGCAGGGAGACGAGGCTGCAAAACAGGGAGGCAGACCCCATAGTTCCTTAGAAGCCTCTGTTTCAAGGCCATCTGAGGTGTGCAAACAGGCAAGTGAGAGTGAACGTGAGCCGTGTGTGTGTATGGGGGCCGTTAACATGGTGGACGGGGTGCAGATACCTTGGGAGGTGAGGCAGCCAGTTGGGGTTGCTCTCGCTTTCACTTCCAGATCAGCAGATTAACTTTGTAGCCAGTCCCACCTGGTCTGGCATCTTCACCTGCATCCACCTCCCCCTCCCCCTTCCTACTGGCCACCCTGGAGACTATTCAGGGCCATAGTACAGACTCCTGAAGCAGTTCTACAAAAGAAATTATATCACTGGAGTGCTATTGTAAGAACGATTTATAGTCTCCCAAGGGGATGTCTTTGTGGAGAAATATGCCTTTGTGGGTCCAAAGTAGTGGTTGTAAGGGAAAAACAGTGCTTTATAGTTAAATTCATTAATTCCTTCATTTGACAAATGTTTAAAAACCCAGAGTCCCAAGGTAGGCATTCGTGCCTACCCAAGAATGCCCAGGGCGCATAGAAATCCCTGCCTTCATGGACCTTGTGGTCCTTACCTGTCTTGCCTATAATCAGAAATCGGTCCGTTTGCAGGTGGGTCCCCCTGTTCCTAATGCACTATTACTGAGGCCCGTGTAGGGCTTTTCAAACCTGAGGAATCCACTTGTATCCTCCGATAAAGACCTAATCGGAATACAAACACAAAGGTAACTTTACAGCATGCAGAGGGAAGAAAATAATTTCCCTTGGAGAAAGTGTTCGTAAGGCATTCAGGCTTTGAAAATTGTGCCCGAAGGTGTGCAAAGTCCAAGGACTAGTTTCTGTTCAGGCAATGCTTTCTTTGTAATACTCAATTTCAGTTAGACTTAATAGTCCTAGCAGTTTTAAAAAATGTTTACAGTGTTTCTGATTATAAAAGTAATATATGCATGTTGGAGAACATTCAGGAAAACAAAGAAAAGTTGTAGGAAGAGAATAATGATCACCCATAATCTTACTTCTGAGAAATAACCATCAGTTACAGTTTGGTGTTTTTTCTTCCAGTTTCCTTTTAATGCTTCCATTTAAAAAAGAAAAGGCTGCTATTCAAACATTATATTACACATTTTCTCATTTTATTAACATTTATCACAAGTATATTTTTAAATGACTACCCAGTATTTGAATATGTGCTTATCTTATAATGTATTAAACTAATTCTCTATATGAAGCATTTAGGTTGTTTCTAGGTTTTTGCTGTTATAGGCAATGCTGTGCTGCATGATTTCATGTATGAAGTTTTGTCTGCTCCTCTAATTGGTTCCTTAGTAGCAATTCCTTTGGATATTAAGATTTCCAATCAAAAAGTAGACAGAGACTCGAGATGTGATGGTGCATGCCTGTAATCCCAGCACTTGCAAGGCTGAGGTAGGAGGATGGCAAGTTCAAGGACAGCCTGGGATATATAGTGAGACCTTTTCTTAAAACAAAAACAAGCCAAAACCCAAACCCAAACCCAAACCAAACCAAACCAAAAACAACAACAACAACAACAACAACAAAAACAACAAAAACAAACAAAAAAACCAAAAACCAAAACCAAAGAAAAAACAACAGCAACAAAAAACAATTAAAAGATGTGCTTCATATGACAATATATGCAGATATCTATTAGCACAAATGTGAACACCTGTTCAGTGTAATTGCTCATCTAGAAATGAATATTAAAAATGTAATAAAATTCTACTATTCATCAGCTGGGTAAAATTAAAAAGACCATATAGTATCAAGTGTTGGTGAAGATGTGGAGCAACTAGATTTCTCACATATTGCTTTTTGTTGTTGTTAGGTGCTGTTGAGTTGGGCCCAGCTCATAGTGACTCTTTATACAACTGAATGAATCTCTCTGACTCTGTGCCAGGCACATGGCCTTTTATATGTTTAAACCCATTATTGCAGACACTGCGTCAATCCATCTACTTGAAGGTCTTCCTTTTTTTGTTGACCTGCCACTCTCCCAAACATGATATTCTTCTCCAGGGATTGGTTCCTCCTGATAATATGTCCAAAATATATAAGATATAGTCTTGCCATCCTTGCTTCCAAGGAGCACTCTGGTTGCATTTCTTGTAGGACGGATCTGTTGGTTCTTTGGGCAGTCCAGGGTATATTCAATATTCATCTCCTGTACCATAATTTAAAAGCATCAATTCTTCTCCTCTCTCCTTTATTCACTGTCCTGGTTTTACAAGCATATGATGCTACAGAAAACTCCATGGCACAAGTCAGGCACACTTTCATCTTCAGTGTGACATCTTTACTTTTCAACACTTTAAAGAAGTCTTTTGCAATAGCTTTTCCCAATGCAATGCATCTTTTGTTTTCTTGACTACTGCTGAGTGTTGATTGTGGAACCAAGTATAGCAAGATCTTGGAGAACCTCAATCTTTTCTCTATTTATCATGAAGTTGCTTACTGACCCATTCATAAGGATTTTTGTTTTCTGGTTGTTGTGGTTCAATCCATACTGAAGGCTGTGTTCCTTGATCTTCATCAGTAAATATTTCAATTTTTTTTTTACACAGGACTGGTGCAGTTGAAATTGGTACAATACTTTGGAAAATAGTTTCTACTGAAGCTAAACATGCACCCACAACTGACCTAGTGACTTCACTTCTAAGTATATACCCAAGAGAAATGAGTGCATGTGTCAATAATAAAAAAAAATAATTTACGTTCTGTTCATCATAGCCTGAAGCTAGAAATAATCTAAATACTCATCAATATGTAAGCGAATAAATAAATTATGGTGTTTACATACAATGGAGTACTATCCAGCAATAAGGAATGAATGATGTTGAGTGTAAAAAGCCAGAAGAAATATATACCATGTGATCTCATTTATAAATGTTCAAGAAGTTCAAGAACAGAAAAATCAGAACGGTTGTTATGTCTGGGGGAGATGGAGGCTGGACAGGGCAGGATGACACAATGTTGCTGGCAATGTTCTTTTTCTTGATTTTGTTGGCAATTGGGGGGCATATAGAAAAGTTAAAAAAAACAGTAAATGGAATAAACATGTTTTATATGCCTTTCTGTGTGCAGTTTATTTTTCAATTAAAAACCCCAGATATTACCGTAGAATTTCAATCATATCAGAAGGTTTTGCTGCCAGGAATTTAGAAATACTGGAATCCAGCCCTCTGAGTCACAGATCACCTGCCTCTGAAGTTTTAAAGAAATGATACACAAGGAACAACAGCAGAAATGGACCCAAGCTACCAGTTTATTAATAGCCATGCAAGTGTGAGCCAATGTTGTAAGTTGAGAACCTAGTGCAAGAATGAGTTGGGGTCTATAACTTGGACTTGAGGCTCACCTTCTGCTTCTGGGATCCAAACATAGAGAGCCGCACACTCAGGTATGCCCACCAGCTCTGGACCCTGGGATAGATGCAGGAAGTACCAGCAAGAGCATCCCACGGGAATACTGACTCGACTACATAATGACCCTATCGGTTGATGAACACAGACCAATGGCTGCCTTACACTCTCCTCAGTCAGACAGCTTTTTCTCCTTCTTCCAGAAAGGCGGTGGGGACTCATGAAGGGATTGGGCAGGGGACGTCTGAAATAAGAGCAGCAGAAGCCTTTCCTCCTCCTCCCAATTCCCAGAAGGGCAGAAGGAATGAACATGTGGGGTGTTGTGAAGTTATCTGCCAGGGGGTTTGCGGCAATGACGACTCTCATGAACAGCTCACGTGGAAGTCGATTTTATCGCACTCTTGCCAGAAATGAGTCTTAGGATTTTATGAGGCAGCTAGGAAGCCTGAGTGTGCTTGCGTTTGACACCATCTGCAGAACTTGTTATGCCTGACTGGGTCGCTCTGCCTATGACAGAAGGCTGGGAGAGACTCCACCAGTTCTTCTGCCACTGTAGACTAGACCTGGAGGCCAGGGAAGAGCCCGAGGCTGGATCTAAGGATGGCATTTGGACGGAGACTGTGTGTTGGAGCCCAGGGCAGGAATAGTTCTCTGGGAACAATCAGGTGGGCACAGAGAAACAGAAGGTTACATCCCAGAGAAGATGAAGCTATTGCTCTGTTTTCACCAGATTTTGCCAAAGATGGCTCCTTTTGACCTGTTCCTCCCACGTATCTTGATGACAAACTCAGAGTCTCATCATGGCCTCCCTAAAGTCCTAGGCTAGCACGAACATTTCCTCCCCCTAAGCTCTTCTCTTTCTATAGCCCTACCACCCTGGCATCTGATCTCATCAGACCTTGGAAGCTAAGCAGGGTCAGGCCTGGTTCATACTTGGATGGGAGACTGCCTGTGAATACACCTTGCTATAGGCTTGGGAGAAGGGCCCAGAAGTCTACTCTTGAAACAATCAGCCACTGAAAACCCTATGAATAGCAGAGAAGCACTGACAATAGTGCCAGGCATGGCACAGTGTCGGGTTGTGTTTCATTCTGTTGTACACAGGATTGCTATGAGCCAGATCCGAGTCAATGGCACCTAATAACAACAACAAACCCTTTTCTAATTTGATCAATAGGAAACGGTACTGTGGATGTTGATATTGGCATTGCTTCTTTGACTCCAGGTGAGGTTGAGCCTTCCTTCCCAGGTTGGCTGGCCATTTGTGGTTTCACTTCTGTGAACTTGCTATTTAGGGCTCTGGCCAGTTTCTCCCCCAGGGTCCACCTGGTGGTCTGCACAGCCATGACTGCAAGCAACCCCCTTGCACTGGGAGGGCTTGACATCTCCATGAGCACAGCCTTCCAGGGTCCTGAGCCCCTGCAAGTCTGCACGGCTGTATTTGGTTGTTGGTGGTAGCACTTGGCATCTTTTTGTCTACAAGTACTTTCCCTAGAAGCTGTGTCAGCCCGGCAATTAGCTCCCTCAATCAGAAAAACAGCTCATGTGAGATGAGACACATCTCAGGGCTGATTGCCGGGAATTTGGGAGCGAGCTGGCGGGCGATAATCTCCCGCTCTCTCCCTTTCTGCAAGTCTTTTCCTTTTTCCATTTTAAATAACTGCTTGATTGTAAAGAGGGATGATTCACTACTCGAGATTTCTTCTGTAACTTTGTGGGGAGGTTAAAAGCAAAGCACCACCTCCTCCTCATCCCTCTCCCCTCGCTGAGACCCAAACCTCACCTGTGTGCTGCTTCTGCAGAAAGGTAGGAAGAGGAAAGGCTGCAGAAAGGCTGCAGATCAGGCTGCACAGGCCCCACGGGGCTTGGGCGAGACCAGGTGTCCTTGCACCCGACCCTCTTCCTAGATGTGATCCTCTCCCTCTCTGGCATCTGGCTCCAGTACTTACCTTGTTCACTGTCAAAAATACTTCCCTGTGGCTGACTCCAATCCCTCTCACTGAATTTCATTTCTTTTGGTCCCTCATGAGGAATTTATTCCCTCTTCTCTCTGATACCTTCTTTACCACGTATTTGTCAGCCTTTGACTCTCTCCATCTTTCTTCCTTCCTTCCTTCTTCCCTTCCTTCCTGCCTTCCTTCCTTCGTTCCTCCCTCCCTCCCTCCTTTCTTCCCTCCTTCCCTCTCTGCCTCCCTCCCTCTCTTCCTTCCTTCCTCCTCTTTCTCTTCTTCCTCCAACACATATTTATTGAGGACCTAAGGCATGGGGAGCAAATGATGGACACAGTAGACATAGCTCCCACACTCATGGAGCTTACATTAGGCTTGAGGACAAGGACAATAAAAATGTACAAATACATTTCTAACACAATGGCAGGTAGTAATCGATTCAATGAAAAAGAGCAGGGCAGCCAGGTGCCGTGGCACACTTCTGTAATCCCAGCAGCTCTGGAGGCAGAGGCAGGAGGATCAGGAGGTCAGGGCCAGAGGCAGCCTGCATAATTTAGGGAGACCCTGACTCAAAATAATAAATAAATAAATAAATAAATAAATAGGCTGGGGTGCTGATCAGTGGTTGAGCACTTGCCTAACATGTTTGAGGCCCTGAGTTCAACTCCTTTTGTTGTTGTTGTTGTTGTTGTTGTTGTTGTTGTTAGGTGCCCTCAAGTCAAGTCCCACTCATAGCGACCCTCATAGAATTTTCAATGGCTGATTGTTTTGGGATTGCTTTGGGAGTAGATTACCACATCTTCTCCTCCTTTTTGTGGTGCTAGGGATAGAACCTGGGACCTCAGAGAGTGCAAAGCAGTGCTCTATCGACTGAACTAAGCCCCAGCCCCATATAAATAAATAAATAAATAATAGGCTGGTGTGCTGTTCAATAGTGGAGGACTTGCCTAACATGTTGGAGACCCTGGGTTCAAAAAAAAAAAAAAAAGAGCAGGGCCAGAAGAGATGTTGTTTTGTGGTGGCAGCAATGGCTTCCCTGAGCAGACAGCTGAATGCAGGGAAGGAGACAGTCATATAGTAATCTGGGGGAAGAGTGCTCCAGATGGGGGAAGCCGCAAGTGCAAAAGCCCTGAGGCAGGAGCTTCCTGGTTTATGGTGGCTACAGCACCAGAAGTTAAAGGGAGAGAATTGGCAATGAGGTCAGAGAGCTGGGCAAGGACCAGCCTGCAGGCCCAGCAGGCCATAATGAACACTTGGTTTTTATTCTCAACAGGATGAGAAACTTCTGATGGTTTTTGAGCAGAGGAGTGACATGATCTGACTTGCGTTTTGAAAGCCTCATCTGGCTTCTCTGTGCTGATTAGACTATAGAGGGGCCAGAGTGGAAGCGAGGAAATAACCCACATCACCCTCTCTCTCTCTCTCTTTCTCTTGGGGAAATGACCCCTCCCTACAGCTGACAGCAGAGAGCAAATGCAGCTGGAAGTGTCACAGGCAGTCTGGTGGCTGTTCAGTGAGGCAGAGCCCAGAGCCGCCAAGGTGTAATCTGTCTTTTACAAAGAGAGAAGTTAAAAGGACAGATTATAAAATTCAGCCCAGTGAATTTTTTTTTTATATAAGCATCTACTGATTTTTTTCTCTTTCAGATGTTTTGTTGATCAAATTATATTCTTGACATGTTGGGGACCTTCATTGTTTTCCCAAATGTAGCTTAATGGTGCCACAGTGCAATTAAGACTAATTTGCTGGCAGAAATAATGGGAAGTTGTTCAGTTCCAGAAAAGAACAAACCTCGGTGTTCTTCTTCTTATTATCCTTGTTATTGAGGCCATTCTTATAGCCAGAAGCATGTGTTAGGCTGGAAGAGCAGAGGGGAAGATGAAAATTATTTGGCAAGGGGAAAGAGTGCTTTTGAGGAAGTGGAGGGTTTGGGAGCCAAACTTCCCAAGTCCACCTCTCTCTTGCACCTCCTACTCTTTGTGTGACCCTGGACGAATGACTTAGCCTCACTGAGCCTCAGTCTCCTCATGTGTTAAATGGGCACATCAATATTATCTCTCCCATCAGATTATCGTGAAGCAAGTGAGATATTTCAATTATTGCCTGAAAGATTCGAGTATGGCATCATTTAGGATTAAGTTTGATTGTGACAAGCTCAAAAGTAACAGTGGCTTAAGCAAGTAGATGCTTGTTTCTCTCTCACCTGCAAGTCTGATGTTGGCAGGGAAGAGCTAGTGCCGGGTCAACTCTATCAAGTCCTCAGGGACCTAGGCTCTTTCTATCTCCCTGGTCTAAAATAGTGGCCAAAGCTCCATCCATCACACCTGTTGTCCAGGTGGCAGGGTGGAGGAGGGGAGAGAAAGAAGGGGCAAAGGGACACAAGCCAGCTGCCTTTAAGGAAGCCTCCCCAGAGCTACCAGACCCCCACCAACATCTTATTAGCTGGAATTCAGGCACATGGCCAATCCAGCTGCAAGGGATGCTGGGAAGTATTCTTTATTTTGAGGTGTCTTTCTACAGCTGCAAATTGGGGGTTCTAACACACTGGAAGAAAGGCAGACTGCTTATTAAGAGATGAATGGAAGCCTGGCTCATAGATGGCCCTAGAAGAAGGGGACAGGAGGGACAGAGGAAGAGTAGGGCTCATTTCCTCCCAGACATCACTTCAAATATCAGACACCTTTCTCCCCCTCCCCCCTCTCTCATAGCTGGCCAACCAACAAACCCTGGTGGCTCTACATGCTCTGAGCCTCCTCTATCCACCCTGTCTTCCCTGTCTCCATGGAAACAGCCCCAGCTCAGACTGCACCACTGCTCACTAGGATCATTGCAAAGCTCCTCACTCTCTCTCCTCTCACTCTGTGGTCCTTACTGGAATCTGGGACTGAGATCCAATGGGATCCTCACTGCCTATAAGATTTAAGTCCACTCTCTGGGCCCAGCTTGAATTCAAGGCCCTCCAAGATGATCCCCAATATCATGTTCATTCTGTTCATATACCTTCCTAACAGCCAAGCAGACTGTTTCTCTACTAGCTGGGTAACCCACATCCTCCAAATTTCTCTGATTTAGAACCTGCTTTTTGTGGTACTCTTCCTCACTTTCCTGACTGGAAAACTCCTACTCATGCTGTTAAACTCATATCAAATGTCACTTCCTCTGACTTCTCAGCAATAGTGCCACTCATCTGGCTGTGCCTTATTCAGCCCTCTCCCATACTCTTCCCCTCCTCCACTCTATCATAGGGATGGGGGATTGATTCATACAGTTGTGTTCTCCAAGGCTTCCAGTGAGCTGCATTTTGCATTTGTTGTTGTTAGGTGCCGTCCAGTCGGTATCCGACTCATAGCAACACTCATAGGGTTTTCAATGGCTGACTGTTTCGGGATTGCCTTGGGAGTGGATTGCCAGGCCCTTCTCCCATTTTTGTGGTGCTGAGAATTGAACTCGGGACCTCAGAGAGTGCAGCGCAGCACTCTACCAACTGAGCTAAATCCCAGCCCGCATTTTGCATAGGTTTGGTCAATAAGAGGCACTGGCAGGAAACTGGATGGTAGAAGGAAGGGAGAAGCTGGGGCATTTCTTACCTTTCTCTCTGTCTGGGACAATGTCTCTGGCAGCAACTATATCTCCTGCCAGATAGTGATGCCCTCTGTGGTTCCAGATTCTGCTGGGTAGCCCTCCTGTGGTCTAGCTCCTTACAGGGTTGCATAGTTTACTCTTCTCATGGTCTTTCTGTTCCCAGGGGGGCTAGTGGCTTCCTGCTGTTTCTACTTTGGCCTCTGAACTCTTCCATCACCTGTAAACCCAATCCCCTGCATTAAACTCTCACTGCATGAAATACCTAGAATGGTTTCCGTTTTCTTAACCAGACCTCACTTATTTAAGTGCCTGGCACAGAGTGTGTATTCAATAAATAGCTGTTGAATGAATAAATGGCAACCCATAGGCTCTAACTATGGGCTTCTCCAGCTCCCAGGTCAGTTATTTATTTATTTAATTAAATTAATTTAATTTATTTATTCCTTCATGGTTCTCAGGGGTCGAATCCAGGGCCTTGCACATACTTTGCAAGTGCTCTGTCACTTGGCTGCACCCTCAACCCACTTTTAAATTTTTTGTCTTGAGCCAGGGCCCCACCAGTTTACGCAGGTCATCTCTGGCCTCAAGCCTGCGATCCTCCTGCCTCTGTCTCCCCAGTTGCTGGGATTACAGGTGTGTGCCACTGTGCCCAGCTTCCCAGCTCATTTATTCACTACCACCTACACTGTGCTGGCTTGTTGAGTATCTCTCCCCCATGAGACACAGCTGGTGGCTGGGGATGGAAACACAGAATTCGGGCATCCTGACTTCTGGACAGTGTTTCTTGCTCACTGAAGCTGGGAGCTGGGAGGAAAGGAGAGGGAAATAGGAGAGAGAAAGATGGAAGGTTTTCCCTGGGTCTCCTCGCCTTTCTTACTTTAAACGCAGTGCCTCGCTTCTGAGGTCAAGCAAGGATTTATGAGTGTGTTTAGGCAGCAGCACGAGGGGACCTTTGGCAAGAAATGTTTCTTGTCACACTCTGACAGCCTGCAGAAGGAGGCGGCTGAAAAAGGCAGGCGGGAGATTTTCTGTAGCTGAGGTTCCCAGCCCGACCCCCCACTGCCCCTTTAAACACCACCTGGAAATGCTTGAGGGAGGCGGGGCGGCTCCAACTTCCTGGGTGGGATGATGCTCTGTCAGAGAGGGAGCATCACAAGTGTTCACAGATGTCAGTTTGCTCTGGAGACAGAACAAGTGAGGAGATTTAAGCTGCAATTGGAAGGATTTGCACTGGCCACTGGAGGAATGTTCCCCTTATCCTTGTTGGGACTGTGTAGGTAAACTCACGTGTAGGACCTCATCAGCTCCTCCCAGCCTCCCTGTCCTCTCCACTCTGGCCAGGCTTATATTCATTCTGCCCTGTGAACATGCCTCAGAGCCTTTGCACTTGCTGTTCTCTCTGCTTTCCTGCTCTTCCCCCTCATTCTTAAATCCTTCTTGTTATCCAGGTCTCAGTTCGAATGTCACCACCTCAGGGAGGCCTCCCCTGACTTCTCTACCTAAGGTGGCTGTAGCCCATCCCATTGCCTGGTTTTATTTCTTTATTGTATTCATCACTATCCATAATGATCCTATTTATTTCCATACCCATTCATTTTCTGCCTACACTCACTAGATTATCAGTTTAATGGGGGCAGGAATCCTTTCTATGGATTTTCCCACTCATACCTGCCACCTAGAATAGTGCCTGGCATGCAGTGGGCATTCAGAAAGTAACTTTTTCAATGAGGGAGTAAATGAGGTGCTTTAGGAGTGCCTAAGGGCTGGGATCTAGCTCAATTGGTAGAGTGCTGCTCTGCATTCTCTGAGGCCCTGGGTTCGATCTCCAGCACTGCAAAAACGGGAGAAGGATGTGGTAACCCACTCCCGAAGCAATTCTGAAACAATCAGCCATTGAAAACTCTGGGAATAGTAGAGAAGCACTGACATGGTGCCAGGCATGGCATAGTGTCGGGGAGTGTCTTGTTCTCTTGAACATACGGTCACTATGAGTTGGACTCAACTTGGTGGCACCTAACAACAAGAAGAAACTAGTTACCCTGGCTCAGAAGTGGCCCTGGGTGTGTTTAGCTAGGGTAGGTCTGGGAAGTCTTGCTGGGAGCAGGGTGGAGAGAGAATGGTTTGTAAGATGGTGTTATGACGTCCCGGGCAGACACTACTCAGGACATTTGTAGACCCAGAAAAGTAAGCTGTCCTCCTTCCACTCCTGGACCTCCCGCCCAGCGAGCAGCCACAGTGCAGCTGAGGTACCCCCATTGTCTGGCCCTCCCTTAGTCGACCCCAGCCCCTGGTGCCTCAGCCTTCCTTCCTGCCTGGCAGTTGTCATGGCTGCCACTTTAGGCCTACAACTTGGCCTGTCTGTGACTTGCTCATAGGGTCAGAGCAGTAGGAAGGAGGCTGAAGTCACCCTTCTTGAGATCTGTTTTTGGTGATAAGAAAGGAAACAATCAAGGTGGCTCCTCCCTGGGAACCTCCGCCAATAAAACCTGTCAACTATCAGTCTATGGGCCGAGGCCAATCTTGGCTCTTTCCAAGGATGCCACGAGTTCATTTTGCTGCAGTCACAAGGAGGCCCTGGAGGGACCCCCTGGGAGAGTGGCTGATGCCCCACAACCCTCCCCAGGCTCTGAACCCCCCTCCCTCGACGGGGGGGCATTGCTCCCTCCAGAATAAAGACTCAGAGACTCAGAAAGCTGCTCTGCAGTGCCCTTGGAGACAGCCTGACCTTCCAGATGGGGAAACAGGCCCAAGAACGCCAAGGTGGCTACAACAGACTGACAGCACAGATTCATTTCAAATGGGGGTTCCGAGGCGAAGGTGGGATGAGAAAGGAGCTTGAAATTCTATCCCGGAAGGGTCAATGAGAACCCTGGAGAAGGTCCAGCAATTGAGGATGCAGAGAGGCACGGGGGGGGGGGGGGGGGGCTACGGAAGGCACAGGAAACTCAGCAGGACTTGTCAGAACCGGGCTCAGGGCAAGGAAGTCCCTTGCACAAAAGAATCCTAGACGTGGGCTGCGACAGGCAGCCTTTGACTCCTTCCATCCCACTTCACCGGGTCCCAACCCCCATCCCCTATTCTGCCTCAACTCCTGTTTTAGAGCCCTACTTCTCCGTCAGAGCCAATCGGAGAGAAGCAGGCAGGAATGGGCCCACCTGATTGGAGCATATCCTGTCTAAGGCGGGGCCAAGTGGTTGACTGGCAGGGCAGCTTGCCTGGGCCAGCGGTGGGACTGTGGGGAGAGCCAGACACTGGCTAGAAGGCAGGATGGGCAGAGGCTCCAGAGCAGCTGGTCAGCCCGGGGCCTTTGGCAGTGGCAGTGGCTCTGTTCAGCTGGTGAAGGGATGTTCTTCTCTGATTGAGCTAATTATGCTGATTGAATTTCCTCCTTCTCCCTTCACAGCCTCTGTCTGCCTCCTCCTTGCCTGTCTCTTCCACCCCCCCTCCCTTTAGAGAGAAAGGGAAGGTTTCCTTAATGTGACTGGTAATTGTTATGCACACAGTGTCAGATGTTAATGTTGGCCCTGATTGACAGCTAATCAGCCCATCAGCTGTACAAAAAGAGTGAATAACTCGGTAATTTGATTTCCCCTGATTCCCCTGCGTGGGATGGCAGGAAAGTCTAAATTAGCAATCAGGGAGCTGGTGGCAGATCCTGGAGGGCGGTGGCGAGGATAGAGGGGCTGTGGTGCAGCTGCGGCCTTGGGGGCTGTATCCATGGTGGGGGAGCCCTGACTGGCCAGGGCTTGGGTGGGGAACAGCTGTGGGAGGTGGGTAGACAGAATGTGGAGATTCAAGCTGTTGGGGTAAAGTCCCCATCCCAGGGCACCCCTTCCTCGGCTGTTCTCCTAGAGATGGGATACTGGGGCGGGGGAGTGTCCCCATATGCTGTTGCCTGGGACCCCAGCATGATGGAGAGATAGGTACTTGGAATGGGGCAGCACCATTGCCCCAGGCCTTTTGAAGATGGTTGCCAGGGTTTCTACTGTGTGCCCCAAATTCTTCCCATTAGGGGAATAAGAGTCCCCTCTCTCAATTTCTGGCAGATTCCATTCAGGTAAACTGGAGCACCTGTGGATTAGTTGGTCCCAAATGAAGCCGCTCCAGCCCCCCTGGGCAGGCAACAGGAGCTAGTTGCAGCATCTACTGGGAACCCTTCACAGACCAGGGACTGTGCCAAGTTTTTCATCTGCACCCATGACACAGAGACCAAAAGATGACGCACCTGGCTAGTGGTCCCACAGAGAAAGTGGTGAGGTGGGACTCGAACCCAGGGCAGCGTGTGCTTCTTGGCTGGCTTCTAGGGGCAGTGTTAGGTAGGTAGTTAGGCATTACTAGGCCAGGGAGGAAAGGGAGATAAAAAGATTAAAAACATGGTTCCTGCTTCTAGCCATGAGCTGGTACAGAGCCTGTTGGGACATCAGAAGGACACTCTTTGGATAATATCTAGGCATTGTTCTGATGGGACTCATGCCTTGAGATTAATGACTGCCTGAGTCCTCAGGTTATAAACAAAGGCATACCATTCTCAGGTACCTGCCTATGGGCCCATTCTTTTAAAGTACTGTATATTCTCCAATCTAATCTGCACTCTTTCAACAGTTTTAAAGGGCTACAAAATCGGATGCAGATTAATTGCTTGCGGGTTGGGCGTGGTGGTGCATGCCTGTAATCCCAGCAACTTTGGAGGCAAAGGCAGGAGGATTGAGAGATTGAGGCTAGAGACAGACTATGTAAATTAGTGAGGCCCTGACTCAAGATTAAAAAAGAAGGAGGGCTGTGGGGCAGCTCAGCGGTAGAGTGCTTGCAAAGTCTGCATGAATCCTTGGGTTCAACCCCTGCCCCCCACCAAGTGCAGCAAGAAAAAAAGAAAAGAAAAAAAAAAAAAAAGAATCACATGTGGATTGGACTTGAAGTTGAGAGAGCTCTGAAGACATTGAATCCAGTTCGAATGCAGTTCTTATCTGCATCTGATTTTGTAGCCCTCTAAAACTGTTGAAGGACTGGGATTTAGCTCAGTTGGTAGGGTGCTGCTCTGCAGTCTCTGAGGTCCCAGGTTCAATTCCCAGCACCACAAAAATGGGAAAGGGACATGGCAATCCACTCCCAAGGCTACCCTTAAATAATGGGCTATTGAAAACCCTATGAGGGTTGCTATGAGTCAGACATGACCTGTTGGCACCTAACAACAAACAACAAAAAGTGTTGAAAGAGTGTGATTTAGATACAAGAATATAGGGTATACCAGACAAGTCCCTTAAGATTCCAGGCTCCATAAGTCCCAAACCACATAAAATTACTGCATAACAGGAGGCCTCCCCTTGGCCTGCTGGGGAAGGGCAGAGCTTGAGTTTCAAGCTCAGGGTTCAAGTCATACTGGGCACATCACTGCTTTACTCTGGTTTCAACAAAACTAGAGGGAGAACAAATATGGTGGCCCCTGGTCTTCTGGGGCATCCACCTTGCCCACTTATCCAATGTGCTTTTCCTTCTAATAAAAGCTTGATTAGCTTTTCTTCTGGCTTGTCTTTATCTTTGCCTGGGGAAGTGATGTTTCATCCAAAGAATGGAAATTTCTCCAGGTTTTCTCCAAATTTCTCCAAGTATCTCTAGGTGCCTCAGTTTCCCAGTTACACCCCAGGTATAGGTACTTTTCTCCTGGAGAGACACTCAACTATAAGAGTAGTTTAGACCTTTGTTCTAAGCAATGGCTCTCAGCTGTTGCCCATTCTTATTCTTTAAGGGTGAGCCAATGCTTTACAATAAACCTTGCCTATATGCTGCTCTTGGGAGAAGGGCCTGGCAATCCACTCTCAAGGCAATCCCAAAACAGTCAGCCATTGAAAACCCTATGAGAGTCGCTATGAGTTGGATACCGACTCGAGGGCACCTAACAACAACAACAACAACATATGCTGCTCTGGTCTGCAGCTGTAGCTGCTGTGGCGTCTGATTCTGTCAGATTTTGGAAGCTAAGCAGGGTCGGGCCTGGTTAGTACTTGGATGGGAGACTGCCTGGGAACACCAGGTGCAGTAGGCTTGGGAGAAGGACCTGGCAACCCACTCCCGAAAATCAATCCGCCATTGAAAACCCTATGAATAGCAGAGAAGCACCGACAGTAGTGTTTCACCTGTTGTATGTAGCGACACTATGAGTTGGACATCGACTTGATGGCACCTAACAACAACAATATGCTGCTCTATACTCTGTGCCTTTTCTGAATTCTTTCACATGGAGGCCACAAAGACCGAGGTACTGTCAATCCAAATCGCAGCTAACAGGAGGATGAGCAGTAGTTTCCATCGTGGCCTAACCCAGGTGGCCACATCTTCACCAGCAAACCTTATCACCCATGAAATATAAGCCCTAGAAAACCCCATGTGTGCCTGTAGCCACACTGATGTATACAGATGTTTGTCCTTTTGCAGATGGGGAAACTGAGGCTCAGGAGAACCAAGACTTGCCTGAGGGCACATAAAGATCTACTGACCCAGCTGGAGCTAAACTCCAGCTCTCCTGCCCAGCCCAGCACATCTCCTGTCCTGTCCCTCTCTCCGCCTGTTCCAGATTCTCCCCAGCACATCTCCACCGCTGTGGAGGTAGCTGCTTTTGGGGCTGGGGCTGGGCAGTTCAGGGCTTGGAGATGCCTAGCGAGGACTCTAGGTGGCAACAGCTCATTGTTGAGAGGAGGCAGCTCCGGGGATCCAGAAAAGATCCTGCAGCTGCAGGTGAGGGAGGGCTAGCATTCGCCACATACAGCATTCTGAGAACATGGTGGCCCTAGCCTGGGGAGCAGAAAGCCTGTCTATGATGTCTCCATGTCTTCATGCTGCATGCACCAGTCCATCCAAGGGAAGGATTCATGGTCGTGGGCCCCAGAGGCCATTTCACCTACTGGGGCTCAGAAACTGTCTCCCTTCCAACTCTTGGTCACCAACCCTTATCCCTGGTAGACCAGCTGTCTGGATGCTGAGGGTGAAATGGGGGATCTAGAAAGAGCTGTGATAGAGCAGCCACAGCTTTTGCCCTCAGGGGAGCCTGGAAGGCTGGGTTATAGGGGAGCAACTGCTGGAAGAGGCAGGACTTGTTGAGTGTGACAGTTCCTCTCAAGGTCAGGGTCCAGTAGAAGATCAGGGTGAGCAGGGGTGAGACTGAGAGGAACCACATCCCAGGGGACAGTTGAGAGCCCAGTCACTTCCAGTTGCTGTGCTGGCCGACAGGGGAGAATTGTTCCCACTGTACATGTGGTGAAACTGAGACTCAGATGTAAATAAGGTCAGTAAAAGTCACACCACTAGAAAGAAGGAATGTCCTGATTCTACTTTGTGTGTTGGTTCACCCTTATTCCCTGTGAGGCACAGAAGGGCTGGGGCATGGGGGGGAGTGGAAAAGAACTGAGGAGCGGCTATGCAGGGAGGTCCTGGAGGTGAGTGGCGCTCAGTGAGGGGAGGGAGGGCCTCAGGCCTCAGGTTCTGGGAAAGCTCAATGTGACCTTGGGTGACACAAGACAAAGTTCCCATCCCAGACAAGGAGATATCAAGTCATGAAGATGGAATCAAAGGCCAGACCCAGCACAGGGGTCTTTTTTCCTTCTCCCCTTTTCGCCCTTTCCGCCCTTTTCTCCCAGACCATTGGCTAAGCAAGACCTTCTAGCCTGTTCCTGCCTGGACCACCAATGAGGAAACAGCACTCCCGCTCCTCTCCCCTGGAGTGAGGAAAGAACGCTCTCCCATCACAATCATCAACAAGGAAAAGCTGCTCTCCATCTGATCACCAACGAAGCAACAGCTGTCTCCTCGTGACCACCGAGACCACCAACACAGGTGTTTGCCCCTGGAAGGCAAAAGCGCCCGAGGCTTTTCCTTTCTCCCATCTCCTCAGGGGTCCCGAGGGCCGCAGGAGTCTGCGCCCCTCACCAGAGGCTCTAGAGTGAATTGTGTTTAGTATCTGTGTGCACGGCAGGCAGCGCCGCCCGTCCGAACCTCCAGGCTGGACCGGGAGGCGTGCACCCCACATAGAGTCCTGACTGAGGTCACAAAAAGGCATTGGTATCTGAGATTTATGAGGAGCCCAGAGCTGTGCAGTGGGGCCTGAGGCCAGAGGCCATCTGACCACTCAAAGCTACTAAACCCATGTATCTGCCTGTCTTTTAGCAAGCAAGTGTTTAAGCCAGGTCTGCGTAGAAGGCACTGAGCAGGGTGTCAGGCTCCCTTAGGGAAGCAAGCAGGCTGCTCTGTGCTCCCACAGAGCTTACTGCGGTGAGTATGTGTGTGTGTGTGTGTGCCTGTGCACAGTGTGTGTATGCATGCATTTGTGCTTGATCAGAAGAGGTAAGTGGCATTAACCACAACACCAGCATCAATGACCCTCACTGAACTAACACGAACTCTGCTCTTTTGTGCCAGATTCTGAAATAAGGGCTGGACTTTTAGAAATACTTTCAATCCTCAGGGCAGCCCTAGCGTGGAATCCGACTCTCCCCTTTTCACAGATGGGAGTAACTTGCCTGAGGCCACCTTGGCTCTTTGGCTTCTAGGCCAACACTTTTAGCAATCACACAAGGAACAGAGGGACTTCCAAGGGGTGCTAGGCCTGTCCAGAGCCTCAGCATCTTGGCCCTGGACACTTGGCAAAGTGCTCACTCTTTGTCCTGCCATTGCACCCTCTCGGTGACCAGAAGGCTGGCTTAGGGCCTCACCTGCCAGCAGAGGCCATTGTGGCCCCAAGGACGGCACGCAGCCGCACCAGCTTCTAAGCTGTTGAGGTCACACAGTCCTGTCCTCACCATCAGTGCTCTGGGTGGCCTGTGGGAAGCAGACCCTGCTGACCACCATCTACTATGTCCCTGATTGATATTTTCATGGTCAGGTTATGCTGGCCTGTGGCTGTTCACCAAAGCCACCTGCCACACCTCAAGGACAGGCTGACAGGCCTCAGCTGTGAAAGGCATTTCTGGTCTGGCCCTGAACCTGCCCCTCCTATTTCTTCTCCTCTTTGCCAGCTGTTGCCCCTGTGCTCTACAAAGGTGCTGGCTGGGGTCTGAGGCCTCTGTCTTGTGTCTCCTTGGGATTCCTTGGACGCCCAGGGAAGCTGAGGCTCTGGCATCTGGGCCTGAGGGACCCTTCCTTCCACTCTTGTTCAGTTCCTACTTGCGGCCCTGGTGGCCTCACAAGGGCCAATGCCCCAGCAGTACACGGCATTTCCAGGGCTATCCCATCCATGTGTGGTCCTGCCACTTTTCCCCCACCCTGCCCTTGGGCTCCTTTTGTACCCTGGTGGCCTCCGAGAAGACCCTGCTTGCCCACCCACACAGTGCTGTGGCTGCTCTGATGATCTCACCTGGAAACTGGTCTGGTGTACCCCTGTGGAGAGGAGTGACTGGACAGCTGGGGAGAGCTGACCTCGGGAATCCAGAATCTGTGTTCTGGGGACAAGAATCTGCAGTCCCATTGCCTCCTAGCCTCTGCCCTTTCCCCCAGGTCAGCTGGAGTCCCCAGCACAGGGTCAGGCTCATCCTGAAGGCCCATGGTGGGAGGGCTCTTGTCCCACTGCCAACCTTGGATGGCTAGTGTGAAGGAGGTGGGGGAGTGGGCACTTACGGTAAATTGAGTCAGGGGCCAGGCATTTCAGGGTTGGGCCAAGTGGGGACTCTGGACCAGAGCCCAAAGGAGGCAGAGGCAATTGGGACTGGAGGCTGGTCAGTTTTGCTAGAAAGCTCTCTCTGGCCTGTGGTAGGTTGCAGGGGTCTGGATGGGACTGGGGGTGGGGTGGCCTCAGGGCTTCTGCCCTTGTTCCTCTCCTGCTCACTGTCACTTGGGGGAACAGAGATGTCTGTGAGCTGCCTAAAGCCACACAGACAGAGGTGATGAGTCAGGAACAAGGACCTGGTTGTCCTGGCTCAGCCCCAGAGGACCCTCCTTCCCCAGGCCAGGCTGCGGGAGCTGCAAGGCAGGAGCCTCTGGGGGCAGGTGCCAGAGGGCCACGCATGATGGGGAAGCTGGTCAGGACATCTGAGCCTGCCTGCAGAACACGTCACATACAGTCACACTCCCACACAAACGAGTTGACACACACCCTCATCTCACGCATCCACACAACTCCCACACAGAGATGTGAACTCTGGGGTTGCAAGTCACAGATGTGCGCGTGCGTGCACACACACCCACTGCATGACCAGGTGAGCTGGGAGCCAGGCACCTGGAGTTCTGTGCCTGTTTGTCCGTGCTGTGTGTCCTTGCATGGCTCTGGTCCTCACTGAAAGCCTTTCCTGGTGGTTCTCCTCATCTCACCCTCCCTAAGAACTGTCACCCCCCACTCTTCCACCCCCCATACAGCCTCAAGAACAGCCAGGGCTCCTTGTTTCCCTGCTCACAATTTAGGAGTCTGTGCCCTCCCCCATCAGACTGGACAACAGCCCCCATCAGACTGGATAAAGTTTTATGGGGGTTCCAGGCCTGACAAGCAGCAGATACGTGGCCAGCATTCTCCAAAGCCATCTGACATGGTGCTTCTCACATAAAGGTCTTCAAAAGATGTGCATTTGGAATTTGCAGGGCTGGCTTCATTTTTAACAAGTGTCCAGGTGACAGTTGTCGCTGGCCAGTGGACCTCACTCTGAGTTGCAAGGGTCTTCCTCCAGGCTGACCCTTCCTACACCCACATCCTCTGCCAACTCCCCACAAATGCCTTGGCTTCACCATTTCTAATGTCTTAGAACTCAAATCCCCCATCACGTTGAGCTCTATCCCTAGGCAGCCTTCAGAAGTTGCAAGACAAGGTCAAGGCTTTTTGGGTTAGCTCTTCTGGCTGGGCAGCTCTAGTTCTCTGAGGAGGTCTGAGGCTATCTCATTTGTACATATAAAAGTTGATAATGTCCCCCAAAATGTGATGAGAGCTGTAAGCAGTACTCCAGGGAAGTTTGCACCTGAGAAGGTGCATTGCAGTGAGACAATCATCCCACTTATTTACTTATTTATTTATTGTAGTGCTGGGGAGTTGAACCCAGGCCCTTGCGATTATATGCTTTGCAAGTGCTGTACCACTGAGCTGCAACCCCAGCCCATTTCTTTTTACTTTTTATTTTGAGTCAGGGTCTCACTAAGTTATACAGGTTGCCTCTGGTCTCAAACTTGTGAGCCTTCTGCCTCTGCCTCCCAAGTCATTAGGATTACAGGCATGAGCCATGGCACGTGGATACCTCGCTTAATCTTTACACCACACTCTTACTGATAAAGCCTCAAAGTAAACTAAATTTCCTTATTGGGTGTCTCACTCTGCTGGCCCATAATTTATTTTATGGTCACATAAGACCCTTGTGCTTTGTTCTCATATCAGTTCTTATCATATAACAATCCTAATAAGTGACAATTCTGTTATACTATGTTACTACAGGATACAGTTTGTGCCCAGGAGGTGCAGGCTCCTCCTTTCTCCCTCCTGGCCATGTGTTGACTCTGAGGTCTCTGCAGTTGCCTCTCTGAAGTGTTCTCTTTAGCTGGTCAATACTCCCTCTGCATTTTTGTCCAACCTGTCCTGCTATACCCCTCTGAAGTTCAGGAATCACAGATGCACTGCTTGCCTTTTTGTTTTCCTTGTTCTTCCTGAAGCAATTGCAGCAGATTGTTGTTGTTGTTAGGTGCAATCTAGTGGTATCCAGCTCATAGTGACCCTCATAGGGTTTTCAATGGCTGATTGTTTCAGGATTGACTTGGGAGTGGATTGCCGTGTCCTTCTCCCATAGCTGCAGCAGGAGGAAGCCTAATTAGCAAGTCTGACACCAATGCTAGCCTGCCTGCCTAAGGAGTCACTATAGCACCTGGGCCTTAAAGACCTACTGTGCAGGTTGTATGGAGCAAGAGCTGGAGGAGATGGAAAGGATTAGAACCTTTTATTCATTCATTTATTCATTCATTCATTCATCCAATAGATATTTATTGAACACTACGCTGGCCAGGCACAGACATAGATGCTGGAGAAGCAGGAGAGAGTGAGGTAGGCAAGGCTCTTGTCTTCATGGCCAATGACATTCAGTTGGGGGGACATCAAGATGGGGAAGGAGCCACTCTAGTCAGCACAGCGCAATGGTTAGGGACCCAGGCTCTGGGCCAGAATAGCATGCTCAGATCCTACCCTTGGTTCTGCGGCCCTGGGCAAGTCACCAGGCCTATGCTCACCTTTCTCATTCCTGGGCAATGATAAAGTACCTGTGCAGTGCCTGGCACATAGTAAGTGCTCTCCTTCAGAGGAGGAGGTCTACAGTCCTCTTTGAAGATGTGATGTTTAGGGGTGACGAGGAGCCAGCCATGTACAGATCATGAGAAAGGGAGGAACAGCGAGTGGGAAGGTGCAGAGAGGGGAAAAAGGTTGGCGCGAGGGAATTGAGGAAGGCAGTGCAGCTGGAGAAGGCAGTTGAAGGGGAAGTTGGAGACGCAGGGCCTGCCAGATGGTCCAGTGTGGTTACTGTCATGGTTCAGATGATAAACTAAGGCCAGTGGGCATCACTGAGGGTCATAGGGACACAGCCTGACCTGCCTTTTCAGGATTGGGTTGTCATGGGGCAGAGCTGGTTTATAAGCAGCCAAGAGGAGGTGGCAGCTGAGGGCTGGAGTCCCAACCCTGGTCCGGCTCTGAGCCAAGCTCACAAATCCAGCCTGAAACTCTGGCCAATAAGAGTGGTGGGAGAATGCATCCCCACTGTTCTAGAAGCTTCTTAATCCACCAGGGCCCTGAAGAGAGAAGAAAAGAAGCCTGGAGGGGAGCTTTTGAGGGATGTCATTTTGCATCTTAATTGCATGCTAAGCAGGCCCGTGGGCAGGGCCAGCTGCAGAGCATTAGTTGCCACCAAACTGCAGTGACTCAGGCCACAGAGCTTTGAAATATTCATTTTTCTCTGCATTTGGAATTCAGCATCTGAGAGGGAGCAGTGCCGGGAAGCGGAAGTAGGGACCTGTTGGCAATGGCAATGTGGAAACAAATCAGGTTATATGGTCCTGCAGCCCCTGCCCTCTGGCTCAGCTGTCCTGGCACCTTGGGAAGACTAAGCAGGCCTCCTCCTCCACAGGTTTCTTTTCTGCCTTGCATCTCAGGCCCACAGCCAGCTGCCTGAGCCTCACTTTCCTTTTGGATCCATTAGAAAAGAAAATATAGTTTTGAGTCTTGGCACATGGATGTATGGATGGCCTCCAAGAGCGTGTAGGTCCTGCTGCACTGACACCAGCCCCCGACTTCCCCCAGGGGTGCAGGTGGGGAGATGGAGGCAGGATGCTCAGGGGCTGAGTGGTTAGATGGTGGTGGGATTATGTTTGCTCTACCACTTTCCAGCCAGTATATGGCTGCCCTCAGCCCCTCGACTGAAGAATGAGCCTCAGCTCCTGCTACTCAGGGTGCTGGTGAGGCTCGTGTGAGGCTCATCCTGCCAGGTCCTAGCCCAGTGCTGAGCTCAAGGTTCTCCACACTTGGTGGGTACTGTTATGGTCAGTGCGCCCCCTGGGGCTGGGCCCATCTCACCCAGAGGAAGTTGGCCATGGGCTCCAGGGCTCTAGGACATGGGGTGGGGCTGAGGCTGGGAAGAAGAGCCAGTCCTAGCACTAGCCCTTGGTGCTGTGGGCCAAGGGGGGGCTGAGCCCAGCCTCCAGCTCTTGCTAGTGGCTGGAGCTGCAAGGACAGGAGGCACCTCTAGGTGGTCTGGCTGGGTTGCCTTCTGCTGCAGGAAGGGTGGTTCTGAAGGGTTAGGGGTCCAGGAGCTGAGAGACTGAGCAGCAAGGGGTTCGTAGAAGCCACCTCCCTTCAGATCCATGTTATTCCCTTGCAGATTCTATAGTATGGAGGCCAGGATGGGGAGGCTGCCAAAGCCAAAGAGCATTGGATGAGGCATCTTTGTTGTCCGAAGGAATCCTTCATTCATTCAACAAACTTGTGTTGGGCACTTTGGTATTACCCCACTGGATCCTCACAGGGGGGAGGTTCTTGTTCTACATTTCATTGATTCGAAGATATGCCTTATTGTTAGGTGCTGTTGAGTTGGTGTCTGACACATAGCGACCCTATGTACAACAGATGAAACACTATTGTCACACTTCTCTGTTATTCATAGGATTTTCAATGGCTGATCTTTTCAGGACAGTGGGTTACCAGGTTCTTCTCCCAAGCCTACAGCATCTGGTGTTCCCAGGTGGTCTCCCATCCAAGTACTAACCAGGTCCAACCCTGCTTAGCTTCTAAGATCTGACGGGATCAGATGCCACAGTGGTATGGCTGTAGGCAAGATGTACCTTAGAAACAGGAAAAATCTTGTAATTAGCAGGGCTATCACTAGTAGCATGGGCTGAGGTTTATCTCCGTTGGTAGAGCACTGCTCTGTACTCTTTGAGGCCCTGGGTTTGATCCCTAGCACCATGAAATCTGGAGAAGGACCTGGCAGCCCACTCCTGAAACAGTCAGCCATTGAAAGTCCTCTGAATAGCAGAGATGCACTGACATGGTGCCAGACATGGCACAGTGTTGGGTAGTGTTTTGTTTTGTTGTACATAGTGTCACTATGAGTTGGATCTGACTCGACTGTACCTAACACCACCACCAACTAGTAGCACATTTCTTTCTTTGAAGTTTAAGCCATAAATGCAATAATAGAATATTTTATAGTCAATGGATGAGCCTTTGAAATATAGAACTATTCCAAATTTACAAAAAGGGAGATAATAATAATGATAATAGCCAATTGTTAACATTTAAGTGTTGACAACAAGTCAGGCCCTAGAGTCAGAACTTTTTCATTGTTTTTATTATTATTCCCATTTTGCTGATGAGATAGATGAGGCTGAAGAAGATGTTCAATGTCACTCGGGCATTAATGGTAGGGTAGGGCTGGATCCAAGCTGGCTAACTCCAGCTCCTTGGGTCCTCGACTACCATAGGACATCACCTTCCAGCTGCTCTTGATAAGGCCAGTACTAGCCCTGGGTATGGAGCCAGGAGCAAGGTCAAGGTGGGACCTACTCTGCTCAGACCTTCAGAGAGGTGGCACGCTGGAATGGTTCTGGGGCTGTGATGGCTCTGGAGGCCTTGAGGATCTCTGGTGGGCAGGTGGTGTGGAAAGGTGCCAGGGAGTCCTTGGGAATGAGAGTTGGGGGGCCAGCCTAATTGGGGTGGTTAGAGGGGACCTGGCCTTTGACTTACCACCTCCCTCTATGTCTCGTTGTCACTATTTCTTGTGCACTACCACCTTCTCCAGCCAAGGGAGAAGGTCAGTGTGTCCATCCAAGATGGCCCAGTAGTCACAGGCCTCATGTGTCTTAAGTCACTCTCACTAAGGGTGACTGAAGCTTCAAAATCCAACAAGTCCATGTCCTGGAGCAGGAGGACACAGACAGGTGGATGAGGGGCAGTGGGTGGAGCCTTGCAGCCTGTGGAAGGGAGGCCCCTTAGCTTCTGGAGTGTCAGGTCCCAGAGCAGAGGCAGAATGCTCTGTGAACAAGAGCCAAGCTATGTGTGAGTCCAGTAAACTTCCATTCTACCTTGAACTCCTCATTTGCTCACTGTGTGACCCAGGTGTTATGGTTGGAATCTAAAATGTCCCCCAAAGGTGATGTACTGAATGCTGGGCTGCCAGGTGGTGGCGCTGTAGTGGGAGGCTGAGGAATTTTGGGATGTGAGACCTAGAGCAGAAGTAGGTCACTGGGTGGGCAGGCCTTTGGAGATTTTCCACAGACTGATGGTTCTGGTTGTTCTCTGTTTCCCAATGCCATGATGTGAAGTCCTTTGTCACAGGCTCTGCCACCCATTTCTCTGCCATGACTCCCCACCATTGTGGACTGAGATTCTCTAAACTGTGAGCCAAGTAAATCTATCCTTTGTCCTTAATTTGGTCTGTCAGGTATTTTGCCACAGTGATGAGAAAAGTACTGAGCACACCAGGCGAGTCTGGTAACTTCCCTGAGCGTTGGTTTACTCATCTATAAAATGGGCATAAGAATTCTGCTGATTATCCATTCCTACATAACAAATAGGGGCTGGGATTTAGCTCAGTTGGTAGAGCACTGCGCTGCAGTCTCTGAGGTCCCAAGTTCAATTCCCAGCACCGCAAAAAATGGGAGACGGACCTGGCAATCCACTCCCAAGGCAATCCCGAAACAGCCATTGAAAACCCTATGAGGGTCTCTATGACTTGGATACCAACTTGACGGCACCCAACAACAACAACAACAACACATAACAAATATCCCCAACATTTAGTAGCTGGAAATGACACACAACTGGTTATCTCAGATTCTGTGGGTGAGGGGTTTGGGCACAACTTGGCCAAATCCTCTTCTCAGAATCTCACAGGGCTGTGGCCAAGGTGTCCTGGGTCTGCCATCTCCTCCGAATGCCCTACTCAGAAGAATTTGTGTCCAAACTCATGTATGTGGTGTTGGAAGGATTCATTTTTTTCAAGGACTGTCAGATGGAGGCCTTAGGTCCCTGCTGTAGTTGTCTAGAGGCTGCCCCCAGTTTCTTGTGACATAGGCCTCTCCGACTTGCTTCCTCAGAATGAGAGAGAGAGAGAGAGAGAGAGAGAGAGAGCAGGAGTGAGAAGGTATGCAACCGTGACAGAAGTCTGAATCTTTTACAGCCCAGTCTGGGAAGTGACAGGCCATCACCTTTGGCCTATGCTTTTCATTAGAAGCAAGTCCCTGGGCCAGCCCCCACAGAGGGGCACAGATGGAGGGGATTATGGAAGGAGGCAAAGATCACGGGGAGCCATGTCAGAATATAATAATCTCAGTTTTGTGGGAAATTCATAAACCCTGAATGAGATACTACCTGTGAGTGCTTAGTAGCATGGTCCCTGGCACACAGTATATGCTCAGTAAATTGCCTTTATCATTGTTGATGTTGTTGTTATTCTCAAAGTTAGGGTGGGCTGGGGCTGAGACAAACCAGAATCCAACAATGGTCCCCAGTCCCATTGGCCCAACACCATAGGACAGTCAAGGGCCAGTACTGCCCCACCCAACCCCATCTCAGTCTCGGCAAATCCTGCCCGTTTCCCTGGGATCACTTTGTGTGCCTCTTTAGCTTCCAGCTGAGCTTTCCCAAGTATGCCGCCCTTGTTTGAAGGAAAGGGACACCCACCCCTGGCTGGACTAACTCTCCTGAGGACACACCAGCATTGTCTCTGCTTCTTTTACCTCAGCCAGCCAGGTCCACAGTGTTTGAAGTTTACAGATTTCTTGGAGATAGAAATGAAAGGTTTGTATTTTCATCTGGGGAGAAAAGTTGTGCAGTTTACGTCATTGCAAAATAAACAGAACTGTGACTTGTGTTTCACGATTGACGCAGCTCCTTTATGTGCTTTTGACAGTTCCAGCATGTTACTGACAGCTACAAGCTTTTTTCTCTCTCCAGAAAATTGGGGGAGGGGTCATGTGACACCTTCCCACACAGAGTGCACTGCTCACATTAACGATGAGGAAATTATGATTCAGGGCTGTTAGTGGAGTCTCCCAAGATCACAAAAATGGTAGAATCTGGGTTTGAAGCCAGTTATATGATTTCAAGTCTGTAAAAGGTCTATGTATTTCATCTATTCCTTCATTTATTCATCCAGGAAATATTTTTTAGTCCCTGATATGGGCCAGCCTCCATGCCAGGATACTAGGGTTGGAATGAAGACCAAGTCGTTGTCCCAGTCCTAAACAGCTTTTAACATTCCCCCTCTCCAACTACCATCCGGTTAAAAATTTCTCCAAATAGAGGTCCACTTTCCCAGCATCTCCTCCTCCTCGTGCCAGCTACCTGGCTTTGAATTAATTTCAGTGGGACTGTTTGTAAGGAAGGATTCTGTCAGCCATGGGTTTAGGTAGAATGTGGCAGGAAATGACTTTACCAGCTACAGAAGTTGGATGGAAGGTGGTCAAACAGGGGCTCCTGTGGGAAATGGAGACCAAGGTCAATGCATCAAAGCGGGTGCTTGACCCTTACGGGAGGGCTCTTCTCCACTCATTGCTGGGTCCCGACCTTTCCTCACCCCCTCCATGGCCCTTCAGGAGTTAAACCCACGCCACTGCCTTCCTGCCCAGTGAGCCAGGTGATGGGATTGCAGTTAATGGTAATTTGCACAAGTTTGGTCAACACGAAAATGCCCCTGGCATTGACACGATTGATATATGGTAGCTCAGCCAGCTGTTAACTCCAGTGTATGAAAGATGGCAGAAATAATTTGCAACTAACCTCACATTTGTTTACTGAACCTTTGCAAAGGAGAACATGGAATAGCCAGCCATGTCCCCAAGAGTTTCTTCCACTGCCACTGTGCCCCCCTTCCCAGGGCAATCTCTCTCCTGGGTATGAGATGCTACTTAGTGGGACATTCGTGTACCAGGCACTCTGCTAGGCACTGGGCATGTGGTGGTGAGCAAGAGGGATAGAGTCCCTGCTTTCCCAGAACTTCACAGCTGGTGGGAGAAATACAATAACAAATGAACAAATCCATGAGTACTCAAGTCAGGTAATCGGAAGTGCTATGGAGGAAGGAAGGGAAGTAACAAATTGAAAGAGGTAGGAATGGCTTGATAGCGGCGAATATGCTAAGGAGGCTTCCTGATGGGTAACTGGAGCCTTAGATAATTCTGAGGTGTTGTAAGTGCACATGGCTCTCTGCTCTACCATCTCCTAATTCATTTTCTAGCTATGTGTCTTTGGGAAAGTGATTTAACCACTCTGAACTTCAGATGCTTCACCTATAAAGTGAGAATAATCATTCCTGCCACTGGATTATTTGAGATAAAATATGTCCAAGGTCCTTGTTATCTATGAAGTGTTTTATATATGTGAGTTGTTATAATCACAATTACACTGCAAGGTCATCCATTCATTTATTTGTTCCATTCATTTTTCCTTTCCTGTGCCAAACATTTATTAAGAGTCTTCTCTGTGAGTGCAAGGGCACCCCACTCTCAGTTTGCCGTTCAGGTCCAAGTGTGGGAAGACTGTGCCTTGTTGAGAATAGGCTATAATATCTAACCAAAAATTTACCAAAGTCTTTGGAATGACAACAGTTGTGGTGTGACTTGTAGGTTGTGTGTAAAGGAGTGTGGTCACTGTGAGGGACCCCGACATAGGCCAGCATGGGGGGCTTGCCTTCTAGTTCAGGGATCAATTGCTCTCTTTTCTCTCAAATGTTGTCGCTTAGGACTAATCAGAGTAGTTTTTGGTTCTGACTCTGATTTTCTCAGAAAGCGAGGCTGTCTGACCTTCAGCTCTGTGCCTCCAGGGCCCTTCTTCCTAGGGTGAGACCAAGCCCTCCTTGGGCATTGAGCAACTGGTGCCTTGGCTACAGGTGTCACCCTGTCACCCAGTTCCAAATGATGCTTCTGCCTGGTGACATTGGCTTCACTACCTCTAACTCCCATCAAGCCTGCAGCCTTAGGCCTGTGACATCAGATCTTGGAAGCTAAGCAGGGTCAGGTCTGGTTAGTACTTGGATGGGAGATTGCCTGGGAACACCAGGTGCTGTAGGCTTGGGAGAAGGACCTGGCAACCCACTCCCAAAAATCAATCACCCATTGAAAACCCTATGAATAGCAGAGAAGCCTGACAATAGTGTTTCTCCTGTTGGATGTAGGGTCGCTATGAGTCAGATACTCACCTGAGCGCACCTAACAACAAAAACAACAATTCCCATCGACTCCCAGGTCCTGGGGCCACGATCAACCTCTGTATTTTCTTTCAAAGTCTTAGGAAATAAATGAGAGATTGGTTGAAAATTAATTCCACCTCCATGTGACTCCCTCATTTCTTCTTTCTTGACATCATTGTGCCCCATATGCTAAGCTTTCTATAGAGAAGAGAGCCTTGGTCCAGGCCTTCCTACCAGCTCACTCCACCCAAATCCTCTGCTGATCCGTGCATGACAGGATCCAACATATGGGACAAAAACTTCCACGTGCTCATACTTGTTCTGTTCTCCATGGTCACACAGAATTAGCACACCCCTCCTTACCTATTGCATTCTTTGCAAGCAGAGGCTCTTCAAATTGGTGGCACACAGAGTCATCTAGGGAGCTTTTAAGGAATACTAATGCCTAAGTCCACCCCAGACCAACTCAATCAGCATTTCAAGGGAGATTACCTGGTACTGGTATTTTCTAAAGTTTTCTTGGATGATGCCAAGAAGCAGCCTGTGCTGAGAGATGCTACTTCAGAGAATAAATGATTCTAAACTTTGCCTCTTCCAACTTCATTGCCCCCTGACTTACCCCAGGAATGACTTGCACCTATCATAGGATTCCGTGTTTTTGCCTCTCATCACTTGGGTCACTGTCTATTTCACATACCCCAACTGGTCAATGCACCTTGGGATATATGGCCTCTACACTGGACGGGATTATCTGGAAAAAGACCATCACCTCTTTTATTCATGATATTTTACCTCTGTGAATATGATAACAAATCAAATAAACTCTTTCTGTCTACAACTTGCTTATATAAGGCCAATCAGCCTGTTCCATTCGATAGCTCATTCTCAATTTTCCTACTCTGCTTCCAAAAAATGTAAGGATCTCTGCTTCAATAGGTTGAAAAGTTAATTCCCCAGACACATGTAATCAATTCCAGTTGGACTCAGTATAACTTTCTGCAGGGTTCAGAGTGATTACTGGCACTGCAGTTTCAACAGGTCTGTTCTGAGGTTGGCTCTATCTGTTGCTTCTGATTTGGGATGCACATAACAGGTATCTAACTCCCATGTATTCGATACCTGCTCATCTTAAATAAGAGATTCCATTAAAAGAGCATTAGCATGGGGCTCCCGTAATTAATCTTCTCAGGAGAACTAATAGTTCAGAAGGCACGCAGTGGAGCAAGGGTATCATACATCACTAAGCTCGTTTATCCTAATTGATTTATCTAAGAATCACTGGGGCAACCAGCCGTGTGCCCACTGACCAAGGGTGGGGGCCTCATGGGTTCCTGGAGTTGGAGAAAGGAGCAAGGTGGATAGATGGATCCAGGGCCAGCAGGCACTGACTACATCCTGATCACAAGGCAGCAAACAACGTAATGGGCCAGCCTCAGAGGTGGGTCAGCCCAGGAAGCTTTTAGAGGCTCTCAGCAGCCCTTGTAGTGCACCCAGATTACACACAGACCTATTTCACATCATTATACCCCCCTATTTTGTTTCCAGGTGCTGTGCGCTCTCTCTGCATCAGGCTGGGCTTCAAAGTAACTGCTTTGCCAAAGCAGGTGTAGGCACTGTGACAGGCTGACTCTAGGACACTGGGATATATTTACTGGGTGTTTGTTTGCTGGCCTCACAACCCTGGGGCTGGCGTTGATGTGCTGGAGATCTGTAATTGCATAGTCTGCCTGTTTAGGTACCTGCTACTGTTGGTCTGGGACATGGAGGTGGGCATCACTGGGCTCCCAGACTCACTGGAGGCCACCATGGTGATAATCTTCCTGCCCCTACTCCAGCCTCAAACCTATCCTTCCTCAGTCTGCCTGACAGCAGTGGGCATTGAGAATGAAGCCAGACAAATTGGGCTGTGTTTGATCTTTCATCTATTTTCCTTTAGAAATAGGAACTGGGGCACCTATAAGGTACAGCAGAGCCCAGAGGGACAGACCTCTGTGCCAGGTTACACCCTCTCTGGCCTCCTGGATCTCTTCCGCTTGGTGCTTCATGCCAGTGCTGAACCTTCCTCAGGCTCATCTGCTTGATCTCATAACCTTTTGCTTGGAGCCCTCCTTGATGTCCAGTCCACTCCCTATGCTTGACTCTTCCTCTGAACCCTCTGCCACCTGGCACCTGTGCCCCACCTTTTGTGCTCCAGCCAGTCCTGGTCTTCATTTTCCCAGTCTCCATCCTGCCCAGCTCCTCCCTGGACCAGCCTTGGTCCAGAAATAGTCTGGGCGGAATCCTGGTCTGCAATCCCCACTGCCAGTCCCTGTTTTACTGCGTTGGTTTATGTGCTGCCTTCTGCACAGGTTTGCTGGTTGTGTCCTCCAGGTTCTAGCTGGAAATAGTCTTGTTCTGCATCCCAGCCCATCTGTCTGGAGCTCTCAAGCATCCTGTCCCCATCCAATGTTTGCCAGCTTTGTCCTGTCCTCAGGGCTGAATCCTCTCCTCTGCATCCCTGGTCAAACCTAACCAAGCACAGGAAGTCATAACATCATATTTTTGTAGCCTGCTCACTAGATCTGGTGGAATCTTGGGTGATGCACCTAGGTTACCCCTCCTGGAGTCTGGAAATGCTAGAACCTATTTTTGCCCCTCCCTTTTCTTTCTGCTATAATCCTAAATTTTGGGGCCATCTGCAGAATGAGGGACATCTGCAGACTCAGTGGCTCATGGCTGTGTGACCTTGGGCAGTTCCCTTCCACTCTTTGAGTTTCAATTTCTTTGTCTGTAAGAGGAGAGGGTTGGAAATAATGATCCCCAGGAGTCCTTGTACCTTTTAAATGAAATGGAAAACAAGAGACCCTGAAGACAAGGGGGGATTAATATGGTGGCCCAATCAAGCCAGGTCTACTCTCCTCTCTGCCTGGGGTCTCCACATCATGCAAAGCTGGGTCCTGGAGCTACAGAAGACTCTCAGCACAAGGGCCCTGGGCTCTCACCTTTGGAAAACGGTGCAATTTAATGGTAATGCAATTACAGATGTGCTGAGATTGAAACAGCCCATCTTATCTCAAACTCATCTTTCCCACCAAGTATCAGGGCAGGTGCTGATCCCTAATAGCTGCTAAAATGAATTCACCAGGCAGCTGGGGGCTCCTGGTGAGGAGAGCTGTGCACAGAGAAAAAGAGGATGGGAGGGGAAGACAGTTGGAGAGGAGGATGGAGCTAGGAGGGAGAGAGAGAAAGGGAGGGGAAGGAGATGGAGAGGGAGGAAAATAAATGACACAAGGAAATGGGGGATAGAGAAAGAGGGATGTAGGGAGGAGAATAATAAGCAAAGAGGGAGAGAAGGAGGCAAAGAGCAGGAGAGAAACAAAGCAGAGAAGGAGGGAGCCAGTGAATGTGAGGGAGGGAAATAGAGATGAAGGAGAAGATAATGTGAAAGGGAGCGAGGGAGAGAGAGAGAGGGGGGGGAATGGAGAGAGAGACAAAGAGATGGAAAGAATGAGAGAGGCCATAGGTAAACAGATGGAAGGAGAAGGCAGAAAAAGGGAAAGAGAGATAAAGTGGATCGGGATTCCTGAGAGACATGGAGATGGTGGGAACATAGTGCAGGGGGGAGAGAAGAGAGTTGGGAAGGCAGAGAGGAATGGAGAAAAAAGGAAAAGGAGAGAGGTAGGAAGGGAGGGGAAAAAAGAGAGGGGGAGGGGAGACCAAGGGGAGAGGAAGAGGAGGTGTGCTATGGAGAGAAAAGGGGAGAAGAAAGAGGAAGGAGGGAGGGAAAGAGAGATTAAGAGAGCACCAGGGAGGAAGGAAGGGATGGGAAAGGAGGATCCAGGGAAAGAAAGTAAGCAATATAGAGAGAGGGAGAGGAGGGGAGGAGCAAAGATTGAGGGACATTATGGTGGCAATGACAATGATGATGATGATGATGAGACATAGATAGATAAATATTTAGAGAGAAGAAGAGCAAGTCAAGGAAATAGAGAATGCCTTCGTTTCTGGCATATTGGTGCGTCAGACCCACCAGGGAGAGAGTCCAAACAAAAAAGGGAATGAAAGAAAAACCATGAGGTGGCTAGTGGGAACAAACTCCTCAGAATGAAATAAGCAAGAGAGAAGGCACTTGGAAAATCGGATCCAGAGCTAGACAGAGGATTGAGAGCCCTAGAGAGAAGGAAATGTAATGATCCAAGACCCTGGAATAGGCACAGCTCCCCAGATAGCCAGCCAGTCTGTTAGCATTCATCCGTCCTTCCTGGCAATGCCCGGGGTGGGGGGTGGGGGGGTGGTAGTTGATTTCAGCACCACGGACAGCTCCCACCTCTCGCCAGGATTCAGGTCCACAGAACTGGGTGGGACAGCAAGGGGTCTAGTCCTCCCACGGTGGCCACTGGCTTCCCCAGAAAATGGCTCTTGGGGGCAGTTGGAATGCAGGCCTGCAAGCTGCTGAATAGAACAATTATTTTTCAGAACATGGTTTTGATCCCGATGTTACTTCATTGGATCACTGAGTGGAAAGGGCTCACAGAGAAAATGGCATTTTTTATCACCCTGGCAAAATGCTCCTGCTCTGATGAAATGAGCCACCCAGCGAGCGCGCGCGCGCACATATGATACATAACTAACCAGAAGCATAATCTTCTAAATTGAAAGCCATAATGTTTGCTGTTGGAGCTAAATATTAACAGGGCGTTGTCTCTCAACGACCCTCGGGAGGCAGCTGGCTTAGCAGGAGGCTGTCGTCACATTCAAGCAACTTGATTAAATTCCTTTCTGCCATCAGAATTAAGAAATGAATAGTTTTATGAGAGTCATGCCACAGAGGACAGGAAAATGAAATGCTCAGGAAAAAGCCGCCAGTTGCCTGCCCTGTGGCTCTGGAGGGAGCGCTGTCACTCTTCCTAGAAGGGGTGGGCTCAGGACTGCACAGGACCTTTGAGTGACAGGTGCTCTTGCTTTCCCAGGGGCATTACTCCTGACCCCTCTGTCCAGTTCATCCAAGAGCCTAAAGAATACAAGAAGGACTTTCCTCAGAAGACATCTCAATTATACACAAGGAAGCACTGAAATGCAGCGGCTTAAGTCATGGCCTGTGGAGTGAGATGACCTGGGTTCAAATCCCAGTTCTGCTCTGGTTAACTGTGTGATCTTGGGCAGGGCAATTAACCTCTCTATGCTGAAGTTTCATTAGTTATAAAATGAATTTATCTATCTATCTATCTATCTATCTATCTATCTATCAATCATCTATCTGTCTGTCTATCTATCTATTGCAGTATGTAAAGATTGAACCCTCACACATTCTTTGCAAGTGCTCTACCACTGGGCTGCCCCCCAATCCCTTTTTAGTTTTTTTCAATCTTGAGACAGGGCCTTGCTAAATTATGCAGGCAGCTGCTGGCCTCAAACCTGAGATCCTCCTGCCTCCACCTCCCAAGTTGCTGAGATTACAGGTGTGGGTCACTGTGCCCAGCTATAAAATGAACTCATACCAGTACTTACCCTGCAGAGCTTTGTGAGAATTTAATGAGTCACAAGAGTCTTAGAACCAGGCCGAGTACATAGTATGTTCTATATAAACATTATTGTTATTATTATTTGATTTAAGTCAGACTATATAAAATTGCTGTTTGGTAGGTTAAAAAATCCAATATCAATAACACAATATGAAATTATACAGCAAGATTTGTGTCTGTTGTGTCGAATCTTTCCTACCCTATAGTCCTAATTTGGCCTCAATAATATTACAAAGGCTCCATTACTTTAAGATGTGTTAGCAATATGCTTCTCTTGCACCCAGAAAAGTATTTTTTATTTGGAAAATGCCAGTTAACCTCAGACTCAGAAAGTTTCATCTTCTGCATTTCTCTTAGAAGGAGAAAAGCAAGGAGAATTGCCAATCCCTAGCCACCTTACTAAGCATCACGCACTATGTTGGCTGCGTTGCAATATTTAGTTTGCTTAATGAGCTCAAGAATCCTGGGAGGTGGGTATGGGTGCCATTTTATAGATGAAGACACTGAGGTTCAAGGAGGCTGAATGATTTGTTGAAAATCATACAGCTAGGGAAGCACAACAAGAATTCATACCCTCCATATTGTTCTAGGGGCTGGGATTTAGCTCAGTTGGTAGAGCGCTGTGCTGCAGTCTCTGAGGTCCCGAGTTCAATTCCTAGCACCACAAAAATGGGAGAAGGACCTGGCAATCCACTCCCAAGGCAATCCAGAAACAGTCAGCGATTGAAAACCCTATGAGGGTCTCTATGAGTTGGATACCGACTCGATGGCACCTAACAACAACAACAACAATAACAACATATTGTTCTAGAGAAAGAGGTTAGGATGGAATTCATGCTTGGTGTGTTTTGACTGACCTCATTCATCCTCCTCTCTTGTTTCTCTTCCTGCCTTCCTCTGGAAGGGCCCCTCAAGTCTGCATCTCCAACATAGGCCTCTCCCTTTTGCTTTTTGAAAAATGATAAAGATGCAAAATCAAGACAATAGCCCCACAGAACCTAAACTACAAACCTGGTCCTAGGATGTTGTTGTTGTTAGGTGCCATTGAGTTGGGTCCGACTCAGTGACCCTGTGTACGACAGAATGAAACATAACTCGGCCCTAGGCCATGCCCAGCACTATTGTCAGTGCTTCTCTGCTACTCATAGGGTTTTCAATAGCTGATTGTTTCAGGAGTGGGCTTGCAGTTTCTTCTTCTAAGCCTACAGCACCTGGTATTCCCAGGTGGTCTCCCTTCCAAGGATTGACTGGTCCGACCCTGCTTAGCTTCACAGATCAGATGGGATCAGTTGACAGGGTGGTATGGCTGCGGATGGTCCTAGGGAGAGCCATGTTTAAATGGGTGCCTTAAAATTTCTGGGATTTCTGCTCCTATAAATAAGATGCTTTCCTTTGTAAATAGTCCAGAAAAAAGTAGAAGGGTGTGGAAATTAGAAATTGAGTGGGCTGGTAGGAGGGGAGAGCCGGAAAACGGCTGCCTAAAATATTATTTATACTGGAAAAGAAATACTCACAGAGGAATGGGAGGCAATGCATGAAATTCCCATTTTCTCCTTCCTTCTTTTCTTTTCTTTTCTTTCTTTCTTTTCTTTCTTCTTTCCTTCTTTCCTTCCTCCCTCCCTCCCCCTTCCCTCTTTCCTTCCTTCCTTCCTCTCTTTTTCTTTCTCTCTTTCTCTTTCTTTCTTTTCTTTCTCTCTCCCTTTCTCTCTCTCTTCCTTCCTTCCTTCCTTTCTTTCTGTCTGTCTGTCTGTCTGTCTGTCTGTCTTTCTTTCTTTCTTTCTTTCTTTCTTTCTTTCTTTCTTCCTTTCTAGCTCCAGAGAGAAGCAACAGAGACCATTCTGTTCTGACCATTAAAAAAATCCAGTGAGTCTGGCTAGAACTGTCTCCAGTGTCTCTTCAGAGGATGGGGAGGTCAGAAAAGGACAAGTGCCCTACCCAACCATGACGTGGGTGGAGGTAGAGTAACCTGGTTTTCCTGATGAGTGCCCAGGGCTGTCTTCCCAGCAGGAGTACAGCCCAAGGGAGTCTGACCTTGGCAAGTAATACTCTAGCAGTGGTTGGGGACCTAGGTGAGTGGAGAGGAAGAGACAAGAAGTCTAATTTGCACTTTCACATCTTTATTTCATGCTTTTCACAGCTCTGTAGGCTTGATATTATGATCTCCATTTCACAGAGCAATTACTAATAAAACGGTACTGGGGTTAGTGGTGGCAGTGGCAGTAAAGGTAGCTTCTGTGACTGCTAGCTGGGTATGCACTATTGCCCAGGATGGCTCACAGCTCAGCAAAGCAGGACCTGAGAGAGATGCTGGAAACACTTGCTGCCAATGGCTCCCTGTATGAGGAGCAGGATGCGCTGTTGCTACCTGGGCCAGTCTTGGTCCTTTCAGTTGCTGTAATGGAATTCCACAGGCTCAGTGACTTACAAACCACAGACACCTGCTTCTTACAGTTCTGGAGGCTGGGAAGTCCAAGGTCAAGGTGCCAGCAGATTCCGTGACTGGTAAGAACCTGCTTCTTACTGAGTTGTCTTCTTGCTGCATCTTCACATGGTGGGAGATGAAGGAAATAAGGGTGCTAATCCTATTCACTTCCCAAAGTCTCCACCTCCAAATATGATCGTGCTGGGGATTCAGTTGTAAAAGAAAAATTTGGGGGCACATAAATATTCAGCCCACAGAATCAGCAAGAGTTACTCTGCTGAGGACAAACCATTCTGGCATTGCGTGGCCACTGAGCAAGGCTGACATCTGGCCTCAGCTTGGCAGGTCTCAGCTGAGTACTTTGTGGCAAAACCTTGGCCTCCAAGTTCATGTGTTGTTGGTCCTGGACAGACACCATTGCCCTCATGCACATGTCTGCTGGTTGCTGAGCTCTTGGTCGGGGTGGTGAAGGTGACAAACCTGTTCTTAACAGGTTTGCCTGAGCTTGTTCATATGTAGTTGAAGGAACCCAAGCATAGTGAGAGGCCACACTCAGGGACAGTACTTTTCAAACTTCTGCTGCTGATATGTGTCCTACACTGTCCCATTGGTGAAAGCAAATCATATAGCCAAGTCTAAGAGTCAGTGTCCAAGGGGATAACCCCCAGGGCATGGGTGCAGGAAGGAGTGCACAGATTGGGCTGTCACTTTTCTCTGCTTCAGTGTGTACCCCTGGGGTACTGTGCTGTTCAGCACAGGAGAGCTTTCAGGAGACCATCCCTAAAGGGCTTCGGAATCAGGAGGTCTAAGTGGGAGTCTTGCATTACTCCTCAATGCGCCCAGGATAAGCAGCCTCAGTTTCTTTGCCTGCACCATGGGTGACAGGGTTATTGTACAGGGTGAATGAGATGGGGCTGTGGCAGTCCTTTGCCAGCTGTAAAACCCTGTGCAAGTGGCAGTTGTACCTTGCTTCCCCACTGGGGAATGAAGAGGCCTTACTTACTTCTCACCTGGGAATTATGTACTTTGTGGCAAAACCTTGGCCTCCAAGGCCATTTATCCTAGCTCCCCGCCCACCACAAGAGTAAGCCTCACTCAACACCACAGTGCTCAGAGAGTGCAAAATCACTTTAATATTGGCTGGAGACAAGCATAATTAGGAAGGTAAATCTGCTGAAAAAAAATCATATTATGCAAATGTGATTAGCAATGACTTTTGAGTTCTTTGCTATTTGAGAGTTTCTGTTCCTTGGCATGAATGTGAAGAGCTGGCTGCTGGGTATCCTGGGCACCTGGAGACTTTGGGAAGTGAATAGGATTAGCACCCTTATTTCCTTCATCTCCCACCATGTGAAGATGCAGCAAGAAGACAACTCAGTAAGAAGCAGGTTCTTACCAGTCACGGAATCTGCTGGCACCTTGACCTTGGACTTCCCAGCCTCCAGAACTGTAAGAAGCAGGTGTCTGTGGTTTGTAAGTCACTGAGTAGGTGCTCAGCAAATGGGGGCTGATGGACACAGATGGGAGGACACAGGCCTTCATCCCTGGGCATTGGGAAGGGACTCCTCTGTCAGTCCCCAAGGAGACTGTGTTGGTTCTTCAAGGTTCTGCCCTGAGCCGCAGGGAGGAGGTCTCAGGGAGCTCCTGATTGGTGGCTCCCTGGAATGGGAAGAGGCTCTTTTCATCCAGGCTGGGGCGGAAACTGAAAAATGAGTTGTCCAGGGGCAGCCAGCTCCTGCCAGGTAGCTTCCTCTATTGGAGAGCTGGGGTCCACCATAGTTTGAGGAGGGACCTTGGCTCTGCCTCTGAGGGCCACCAGGAGGTGGTGAGAGCCAGCAAATGGTCAGAGCCTGGGACAACTCCTTCCTACTGGGGGCCTGGGGTTTTGACTGATAGAAGGAATGTTGGTTCCCAATGTTGAGACAAGTGATTGTCTTGGTGTAGATTTGAGAGTTTTCCTTTGCACAAGGCTAAAGAGGTCACATAGTCCGCCTTTTGTGATTAAAAAAATAGTAAATAAGAGCCACCCACGTAGTGAGTGCTTGAGTGCTTATTAAGTGCCAAAATGCTGTAAGTACTTCATGCAATTTACCTCATTTAACTTTCCTAACAGTTATGAAAGGTAGGCACTATTGCTAGCATTTCTATTGTATGGAGTAAGTGCTTTTCCTCAAGGTCGCCTACACCAGTAGCAACTTTCTCAAGGTGACCCATATTAATAGCAGCATGAGTGTGTCCCCTGTTACTGTCTGCTACAGTCCCTTTCTACTCTTGCCTGTGCATACCCCTGGCCACACTCTAGTCCCAATGAGACTCCCATGGGCCCAGGCTTCCTCAGAAGTTTCTGGAAGGTGGCATTCACTGTTCCAGTCTTGGTGAGTAGTCCTGTTTATACTTTTGGTGCTCCTACTTACTGACCACAGTCCCTTTGCTCAGGCCTTTGGGGCAGCTGGGTCTGGAGTTGGTGAGGGTCTTGGGGAAACTAGATGGCTTTCTGGGTCCCTGAGGAATAGGGGATGCTTACAACTCCCCCTCCAATCTGACCTCTTTAAAAGATTTCTAAGAACACAAGACCTCTCTGCCCCCATTGTTCCTGTCTCTTTGGAGGTGGGGGGGAGGACGGGCCTCTGTGTACTTCCTGGTCCTACTTCGAAAAGACTGCAAAGTTCCATTAAGTTCTTAGGAGAATCCCTTTTGCTCCAGGCTGTGCGTGTATTGACCAGAGCAGGCAAGTACTTATGAGGGAAGTGCGGAGCGAGGAAGACAGCACCACCTCTTAGGCCCAGAGGGCAAAGTCCTGGGGTGGGAAAACCCCCACTACTATAGCCCATCCTGGGAGTCTCAGCAAGGCAATGAGAGGCCCTTCCCAGACCTTTGTTTCCAACAATTAGGTCACTCTCTTCCCTTAGTGTCTCCAGACCCCACAGACCAGCATGTCCAGGGTTGGCCTCTTCTTGCCCGCAGGCCTGGACTTGATGGCACCCATGACCCCTTCCTGTGCCTCATCCTCAGTCTCATCTCCAGCCATGTCCCAACATTGTGTTGCTTCCAGATCTCTATGGTGTGTGCTATGCCTTTGTCCCTGCTCATGGGCCCTGCCTCGAATCAGCTCCCCATTTCCCTCCTCTATCATTGCAAAGCCCCTGGAGGTGGCTCGGCCCACGTGGCTCCAGTCTCATCCCGGTTCACTGTCACACCACCAGCGTGATTATCTTTGAACACACACTAACGCCTGGCTCTCCATTACCCTTGAGCAACATCTAAGTCCTCGGGTAGTGTCCGAGGCCTGCTGTCATCTGGCTGTCACCCCTCTAGCCTGTCTCCCTGGAGGCCCCTCACAGCACACCTGGTGCCAACCTATCTTTCCTCATCACATGGCCTCCCTGTGTCTCTGGTATCCTCCCTGCTCCCCTTCGGGACCTGAGACACTGCATTGTATGTGGCCTTTGCCACCTTTGCTGGCTCCCAGGGCAGGGTGCCGCCTCCTCCCACATTCTGCCAGCACTCCTTCACGTCCCTGTCATAGCCTTCATTGCATTGCTGTTATTGGTTTACATGGCTGTCTTGCAAACGGCTTAGCTCCTCAAGGGCGGGAACGCTAGCTTATTTATTCCTGAATCCCTGGCAGAAGACCTAGCACATAGTAGGCACTCAATTAGTGTTGGTTGAATTGAATTCCCTCACAACTCATGGAATTGATTCGATTTGGAAACAACATTGCATCCAGAGAATTGATTTTTCTCTCTCCCAGGGGTGTGTGATGATACAATTCACCTCCTCATTGGCTGCTCTTTTTGAAGAAAACAGAACTCCCATTTCTGGATGGAGTTGAGCCTGCAGCTAGCATGGGAGGGGCCGCAAGCCAGAGGAAGAGGGGGCTTTGTTTTTCTCAGGGAAAGGTGTGCATGCAGCTGAGGCCCCCCGCCGTGTGGTAGAGATGAAAGCTAGGGGGCTACTGTATTACTTTCCATAATGGAGCCAGAGGCTAAAAGTAGCCTTCTTTCTTCCTGCCTGACAAATAGGGGGAATAAATTACCCGGGCACTAAAAGTTGCATTAGGCAAATAAACATTTCGACAAGAATTATATGTGACATTCAAGAGAAAGCAAATAAACCCTAAGTTATGGGGACCTGTCAAAGCTCTAGGAGAATTAAGTAACTAAAAATCGTTAGTAGCAACTTCGACAGGCTCTTAAACCTTCCTGTACTCCTGCCCCCGCTCCAGGGGCTCCCAGAGAGACCATGTGTTCCCTACCGTGTGTCTATAAGAAATTCTCAGGCTCCTGGGACCTCAGATCTGGAGGAACCTTGGGAAGCCTGCAGGCAGGGCTTCCAAACACTGTTCCATGGAACCCAAGGGTGTTGCAGAAGTTCCTTGGGGTCTGCAGGGAAAAGGTAGACCCCAGTGATCCCCCTGTCCAGACAGGAAGCCCTCCCCTTTGATCTGGATTATATTAATTAGCAATTCATTAGAGTAGGGTAAGAAAGTGCTTTAAAAATCACTGCCTGGAGTGAACCTACTCCTGATAGAGAACTCTTGGGTAAACAATTGTCCAGCTTCTTGAATACCTCCAATGATGGGAAGTGCACTCTAAGGCTTTCAATCCGACCCAGTTGTCTCTATCCTCTTCTTATGAGATTCCCAACCCAGAACTCTGGGTGCCAGAGGCTTGAGCTCAAATCCCAGCCCTGCCACTTCCTCTCTGTTCACCTCGGGGGAGTCACCAGAGCCCTCTGTGTCCCTGTTTTCTTCTCTGTGAAAAGGAGATAATGCTTATATTTTTCCTATTTCTGTTGTAAAAAATGATGACAGATTTAGTGGCTTAAACAACACAGAGATTTATTATCTTCCATTTCTAGAGGTCAGAATTTCTGGGTAAGTCTGGAGCACTTAAAGTTGAGGTGTCATGAGAGCTCTGCTGCCTCTGAGGCTCAAGAGGCATGGCTTCTCTAAATGCCTCCCATGTTCTACCGTCTTCAAAGCACTCTAGTCCTTTCTTCTGCTATCATATCCCCTTCTCTGACCTGAACCCTCCTGTCTCTCTCTCACAAAGACTCTTGTGATGACATTGGGCCACCCAAATAATTGGGGGTCATCTCCCATCTCTGGATCCTTAACCATATCTGCATTATCCTCTGCCATGTAAGGTAACATATTCCAGGTTCCGGGAGTTGGGATGTGGCCACCTCCAGTGCCCATTATTCTGCTTCCCATGTAGTGATAGCAGCTGCCTCAGAGCAGGTTGTGAAGGTTAAGTGAGAAAATGCTAGTCATGTGCTTATTTCAGGGCTGGGCACAAAGTGGACCTCAGCGGGAAGGACTTGTGTGTCCATCCTTCTTGTACACTTGCTCCCTATCCTTCTGCAAATTGAGACAGGATATACCTAGGAGGGATATATCATGGAAAGCAGATGACAGGAAGGTGAAGTCTGGAGCAGGCCCAGGGAGCAGTGACTGGATTCCAGAGCTATTTAGGATGTGGGGTGAAGAGCACATAATGACTGACCAGAAGCCAGGGGTGTGCAAGGGCAGGGAAGATTCTAGGATGACTCAGAGGTTTCTGGACTTTGGCTATGGTGACATGTTGACATCATTCATGAAGATGGAGAATAGGGACGAGGAGAAGATTCAAGGAGCATGAGGTAGGCAGTGTGGTTTGGGGACCGCTGAGCTGGCAATGGTAGTGGGATGCCCTGGGTAGGGTGCCTGGAAGGATGACTGGCAGGGAGAAGACCCTGGGAAAGAGCATTAGACCAGAGGTGGTGCTTTGGGAACAAATTCTCAGCCCAGAGGTGGTAACAGAGGCCTGGTGCATGGGTCAGAGATCACCGTAGGATAAGAAGGAGAGGAATGGAGGATGGATCCCAGGAAACTGCCATCTTCATGAGGCTGAAGAGTCATCTCCAACAGGGTCTGCAAAGCCTGAGAATACAGCTTCTCCACTTTCATTCCCACACAGCCCAACCTGCCAGAGGAACTTTACCTCCAGCTGTACACCTAGGACCACACTCTGAAATAGGAGTAGGAACCCACCTCATTTGCATGGCACTTTACAGTTCAATCAGAGACATGATGTTATCTTTTTATTTATTTATTTATTTTGCGGTACTGGGGGTTGAACCCAGGGCCTCACGCCTGCAAGCTCTGCAAGTGCTGGACCACTGAGCTGCACCTCAGCCCATTTTTTTTACTTTTTTTTTGAGACAGGGTCTCGCTAAATTACACAGACTGCCTCTGGTCTCGAACTTGCGATCCTCCAGCCTCTGCCTCCCAAGCCTCTGGGATTACAGGCGTGTGCCACCACACCCAGCCCACATGATGTTATCTTATTGAATCTCTATCACTAGCCTGCTCTAGAGGAGTATTCCTTTTTGCTTGAGAGATGAAGGTGCTGGCTGGACATCGTGGCACAAGCCTATAATCCCAGTACTTTTCTGGTAAGAGCAGGAGGCTCTTGAGGCTGAGGCCCTGTCTCAAAAACCTAATCAATCAATATCAATCAATCAATGATACTGAGGCTCAGAGGAGCCCAGTAGACCAGAGTTGGGCACATGGCAGGTACTCAATGAAGGTGAGTCATTATGACATGGTGAGTCTAGAGGCTAGCCCTGTCTAGGACCCCTGCCTTGAGATCCATTGTCACTGTCAACTAGCACTGAGGGTATCCTTGATGAGATGTCTAATTAGGAAACCTGACCCTCTTATCCTCCCAGAAGGGACAAATTCTTAGATTTGAAGTCTCAGTCCCTAAGGGTTTGAGGCCCTTACGATGACTTAAATCCACCTCTCATTGCTAGGGCTCCAGACTTTCCCAAAGACCCCCTAGACTCAGAGATCACAGGCCTGCACAGCGAGGAGACATCCTTCACCAGTATGCGGGGTAACACTGAGATCTACCTTTGCTGGCCAAGTGTAAACGCTTCTGTGGCACAGACTCCGGTGCTGGGCCTCCCTGGAGGATTCAGGAGACAGGTGGGAAACCCCATGGGGCCTGAGTGTCTTCAGATGCTGGAGACAGACAGGGTGGGGATTGAGACTTCAGATCTAAGAATTTTTCCCTTCTGGGAGGATGAGAGGGTCATGTTTTCTAATTAGACATCTCATCAAGGATACCCCCAGTGCTAGCTGACAGTGACAATGGATCTCAAGGCAGGGGTCCCAGACACAGCTAACCTCTAGACTCAGCATGTCATAATGACTCACCTTCATTGGGTACCTGCCATGTGCCCAACTCTGGTCTGAGACCCACTCACTGAACCCCAACAACTGTCTTGGAAGAGATGTGCCATCATTAGCTCCATCTTACAGATGAGGAGATTGATGTCCCAGGTCACAGAGTTCATGTCATTGGCCAGCTGAGTGTCCTTGGGAGAGTTACTTTGCCTATCTGGGCCTCGGTGGCCTCAACTATAGTGGAAACCAGGGCATCTATTTTGCAGGGTGGTGGTCATGGTGGTCATGACTGTCTATGACAAGAGGGGAGGGGCCTAACCTGGAGGCCTAGGTGTGCTGGTTGCTGGCCTCACCCTCTGAGGTGATGGGAGTGGGAAGGTAGGAGGTAGGGACAACCCTGCCAGGGATTCCTTGCTTTCCTTGGTCCCATCTTGAACTTTCACTCCCATAGGCAATGGAGGTCACAGTAAGAAGGGCCAGAATTGGGGTAAGCTGCAATTGCCCTGCAGCATGGATGGGGCCCAAGGACAGGGTGACCATGCAGCTGTTTCAGTCAGATAGGTTTGGGGACAGATCTTAGCTCTGTAAGACCTTCTGATCCTGGCCAGACTTCCTGAGCTCTCTGAGCTTTAGTTTCTGTATCAGTCAGCTTGTTGCTATTATGGCAGAAAAATAAACCAAAGCAAACTTATGGAAGAAAATATTTATTGGGGGCTCACAGTTAGAGGATTGGTCCATAATGGTGGTGGGACAGGTGTGGCAGCAGCATGCGGCAGGGCCCATGGCAGAAAAACTTACATCTTCGTGATCAGAGAGAGAGAGAGAGAGAGAGAGAAAGAGAGAGAGAGAGAGAGAGAGAGAGTTTACCAGAACCAGGAGTCCCAGTAAAAGCCTCCAAAGCCCCTGCCCTAGTGACTCATTTCTGCCAAGCTAGACCCACCTCCCAAGGCTCCACAACCTGTCAGGACAGTGCTACCAGCTGGGGACCCAACATTCAAACACATCACCTTTGGGGGACATTTAGATCCAAACCATACCAGTTTCCTTATCCACAAAATGAGACTAAGGACTCCTTCCTCCCAGGTTAGCGGGGAGGGAGGTCCTCCTTCTCCTCTTCCTCCTCCATCTCCTCCTCCCTCTCTTCCTTCATCACCATCATTCCAGCTATCAACTGCTCTTATCTG
>VMDO01013100.1:24097-59670 GCA_007922755.1 Pedetes capensis | reverse complement strand
AAGCTATTAAAGTGGTTAGGCTGATTCATCTACCAGCATGGTTATCAATAAAACATTTTAGCAATTAATTTTATCAGAGAATTGACAAATGTGGAATGCATATAAATCAAATATATACTTGGTAAGTAATTTGTGGTTTAACTGAAATATGATTGAATAACAACATTGCTTATATTAACAGGCTTGGGCAGAAATAAGTTTTTAAAGCTACCCTAAATTGTAAGAATCTAATTCCTGATAAGTTTCTAATTTATTATTCAAGTTGAGTTTTCCACACACCCTTGAATTAATCCATTTATAGCTTATTTTCGAACATTTTGGTCAGTGCAACCTTCTATAAAGAAGTGTTTACCATGCTTCCCTCTTCTTTTCTGCCAGAGATGAATATTTTTTAAAAAGTCAGAATATGAAATGTTATATAATTTGATGGGAACATTGAGCTAGATCCAAAAATAGAATATATATATATATGTATATATAGATAGATTTCTCATCTATATAGTTTTAACCAGTAAACATTTTTATTGCTTATGCACAATATAAAACTTTGCCTTATTTTTTAGCATGATTCATATGACAATATCCCAAAATAATTCAGAGTCAATTATAGTCCATCCTATTCATCTACTCTAAAATTTTAACAAACATATTTTATTCAATTTCCTTTTAGGGTATTTTTTCTCCTTAACATGAATATAATATTTTTGAAAGCTGCCAGATTGATAGCTCTGTTGAATGAAAGCCTCTGTTTATCCATAGATGAGTATGATGTGGGATGCAGCAATGCATAATTACCAAATTTCTGTACTCAAGGAGGTATATTTGCTTCTCCACACATATAATGCCTGAAAATCCAATTATATCCACTAGGAATTGTGTAACTATAGAGAGGAAACCAACTCATCACAATACTGCACACAACAGTCACTCTATTAGCTTCCTCAGACAGAAGCAAAGAGCAAGACATTAGAAATAGGAACCTGAGGCTGGTTTGCACATTTTAAATGACAGCTAAATTTCTCATGCCACTCTTTGGGGTTTCTTGGCAATATTCATGGAGGGGTAATATTCATGCACTACACAAAAACATTTTGCAATGGGCAGTCTACTGTTTTACTGAGTGTAAAATTTTTACTATTTTTCAGAAAAATTACTAAAATTAAGAATTATTCCCTTCCTGGGCTGAGGGTGCAGCTTAGTGGTACAGCACTTGTAAAACACTCAAGCTTGAAGTCTTGGGTTCAACACCCAGTACTGAAAAAGAAATATTCCTTTCCCTGAAATGCATTTGCTATTTATTTTATAGTACTGGAACAACAAGATCTATTTTATATGTCCTAAACAAGGATTCTGGGCTAGGATTTAGCTCAAATGATAGAGCGCCGCTCTGCACTCTCTGAGGGCTGGTTTTGATACCCTACAGGAGAAGGACCTGGCAGCCCACTCCTGAAAAACAATCCCCAAACAGTCATTGAAAACCCTATGGATAGCAGAGAATCATTGACATAGCACTGGGCACAGTAAAATGTCTGGGAGTGTTTCGTTCTTCTCTTGTACATAGGGTCGCTATGAGTTGGACCTGACTTGATGGCACCTAACAACAACAATAAAACAAGGATTCCAAATAAAGGAGAGATGCTTCTTAACTTACAATGGAGAAAATATTGTAAGTGGAAAGTGCATTTATTACAACTAACTTAATGAATGTCCTAGTCTAGCAACATGGTACACACAGAATATGGGTTACCTAGCCTTGTGATTGTGTGGCTGACTGAAAGCTGCTGACTGCACTCCCTGCCCAGCACACAGAGTAAAGATCCTATGGCATATCATTAGCTTGGGGAAAGGGTTAAAATGCAAAATTCAAAGTACAATTTTAATTGAATATGTATTGCTTTTGTACTTATCTAAAGCCAAAAAAATCTTAAATCAAACTATCATATTTTGGGGCCCATATGTATTTTTTTTCAGTACTAGGGACTAAACTGAGGGCCTCATACATGCTAGGCAAGTGTTCCACCACTGAGTCACATTCCCTAGCCCCCATTCCCACCTTTTTAAATTTTGAGACAGGGTCTTACTAAGTTAGGCAGCCTGCCTCTAATCTCAAACCTGTGGTTCTCCTGTCTCAGCCTCCCAAATAGCTGGGATTATAAAAATGTGCTATGGCATTTGGCTTTATTTTGGAGACAAGTGCAGTAATAAATATCTAGTAGAATCAAATATTTTGAAAGAATGTTGAAAGATCCTCTGAACTCACATATTCATCACTATTCCTAATTTTCAATTTCAAATAGCTCAATACATTTATTAAGGGCCTAGTACAGACAATACTCTGTGCTTTGTGACACAATCTCCCTCCATTTAGGGAGTGATGGATTAAGATTAATAAAATTTCAAATTAGATTGCGGAGAAAGATACCTCAATGAAAGATATGGTGCATCTATGGGATTATGTTTGTGCATTTTTATTTGCAATGCATAGAATGAAGAGTTTCTGCTAGGGGAATTTGGGACAGCTTTAGGATGAAGTTGCATTTGTGATCTGCTTTAAAAGACAGCTGAATTTCAATAGATATTTCTACATGGTAGTAAATATACATTTTTGGGAGAGTTGTTCTCTATCATTCATTAAGATACGGATTTTTTTGTGTGTGCCCGAGATGAGTCTGTATGACAGACTACTCTAGCAGAGTATTGAGTTATAAAGTACCTATCCTATACCTCTGGCATGGTGACAGTATATCTTCATTACCTTTAATTAACTTTGTCAAAATTCATTGACTGATCCACTTAAGATTTGCACATTACATTGCATATTAATTTTAACTGAAAAGATTAAAAAGATAAATATTGAACTACAGTTAATGACATATATGCTAAAGTATTTCGGAGGAGGTATACCAATGTCTGGAACTTACTTTGAAATGTCCAAAAATAAAATGGATGGCTAGAGAGACAGATGCATGATAAAGTAAATATACAAAAAGGTTAATTTTAGAATCTAGATGATAAGTATATATGCATTCATTGTAAAATTTTAATTCCTATATTTCATAATTTTCAAAAAAAGTTTTGCAAGTGAAATATCTTTAAAATGTTATGCATATGTGGTCCCTGGGAGACGGACCTGGTAACCCACTCCCAAAAATCAATCCTCCACTGAAAACCCTATGAATAGCAGAGAAGCACTGACAATAGTGTTTCGCCTGCTGTATGCAGGGTCGCTGTGAGTTAGATACTGACTCGACAGCACCTAACAACAACAACAACAACAACAACAACAACATGTGGTCCCAGAATCTTAATCTGCTTAGAAAGAGTATTCATTATTATTATTATTATTATTATTATTATTATTAGCTGCACTTGGGAGTTGAACACAAGCCCTTGTATATATGTTGCAAATGCTCTACCCTTGGGCTGCACTGCCAGCCCATTTTTTATTTTTTATTTTGAGTTAGGGTCTCACTAAATTACATAGGCTGCCTTTGGCTCCAAACTTGCCATCCTCCTACCTCTACCATCAGAATCACTGGGATTATAGGCATGTGCCCTAAACAGTATTTTTTTTTAAATGACCACTCACTGAATCTTACATAAAATCAAGTTTTGCAACTATGGTGCTAACATACATGTTAATTTTAAAAGTTCTCAATCATTTTTAATCTTAATGCCACATTTTAATATTGCATAATACTAACAATAAAGCTCATATGTGTATGTAATATTTTCTTATAACCCAGGACATCAGTACTAAAACAAAATAAACCTTCATTAATTCTTTGTTTTTGTACTCAGTGCAGTCTATGCATATTATTTACATCTTTATACACAAGTAGGCTTCCAAAAGAAACTATTTTTACTACATGAAATATCCTCCAAATATTTACATAAAGAGATTTTTGAAATGTGAGAGACTACAAAGATCTATTTTTTTCTTTTTAATTTGCATTAGGAACTAAATAACAATGCTATTGAAAAGTTTGCTTTAAAAGTAGATTTGCTAGACAAAACTTGTGTCTTCTAGCAGGTCATTTTTGTAAGAATTTCAATTAAAAAATAATAATATGTTATTTTGGAGCAAACTCTGGCTTCCTCTAAGCCATGCCTCACAATCTGAGGTCTGCATCCGAATAAAAACAATCAAAAATCAACAAAGGAGAATCACAAAATATCTTAGGAAAACAAACACAAGACAAGCTTCAAGTCCTAGTGGCTAAACCTAGAGCAGAATTGGGACAGGGGAGCTTTTAGTGAGTTTGGATAGGTATGAAGAAGCTCCCCACATGGCTCTCTTGCCCATCCTGGAAGTTACTTTGGTTTCACTGGTCCTTTGGGGTTTCCATGATGTCTGCACTGGGACCCGAAAAAGATGGCATGTGATAATGGCGGGGCTGCACAAGCTCTGTGAATGCCCACCTCTGAGAACTCCTGGAAGGAGACTTTGCAGTAAAGCTAGGAACCTTTACGCATACGTGAAACTTCAATTCATTGTCAAAGTGCTAACATTATTATTATTATTTATTATTATTGTAAGTCAGGTGAACAGGCAGATTTTACTCTTCAGTTTATCTAAACTACTATCATTAGTTTACACAAGCCTACTTTTTTTTTTTTTGAACCTGCAGCCATAGCACTGTGGCATTAGATCTATGAAGCTAGGCAGGGTCGGGCCTGGTTATTACTTAGTTGGGAGACCTTCTGGGAACACCAGATTGCTGTAGGCTTGGGAGACAGACTCAGCAACCCACTCCCAAAAATCAATCCACCATTGAAAACTCTATAACTGAGAAGCACTGACAATAATCACTATGAGTCAAACACCAACTGGATGGCACCTAACAACTTTTTTTGAAAAAAGAAATTACTATTCCAAGTTATTCCATGCTTCTATTTTTTATCTCCCCTCTTCCTCTTGTACATAAATCTTAGATATATTTATTAGATTACATATACACATAAACCTGAAAAATATATTGTGTTTGCATTTGTTAACTGATCGCATTTTTTTCTTACATTGTGCTTCTCATTTTTCTAACTCAATCATCCTGTGCTAATAATAAAGCCATGACCTTTGATCTTCATATAACATTCCACTTTAGATATTGTCCCTACAGATGAACACCTCTGTGTTCAAGTTCTTGCAACCGGGTCCCTTTATGGACCTGTATGAGAAACTTCCAGTATTTTATTGGAATTTCATTGGATTTACAGATGCAGAAAATTGACTTTTTTTCTGGTGCTAAGTTTTCTCCTTCTATGAACAAAGGTTATTAATCAAATTGATCATGATTTCTTTTTATGTCCTTTACTAGAGTTTACAAATATTGTCTACAATGTTTTCTGAATTTTTCCTAGGTATATTGGCATACAAAATATAATTTATGTAATTCTCTTAAATATATTAAATATTCTTTCATGAAAGTATTTCCTCCCATAGATAATGGTTTTTCTTTTTAAGCCAAGAGTTATTCAGTACAAAAATACATGAATTTTTCTAGTTATACTTTTTTTTTTTTTGGAGTACTGGGAGTTGAACCCAGGGCCTTGCACCTGTATGCTTTGCAAGTGCTGAGCTGTACCCCCAGCCTTTTTTTTTTTTATCTATTTTGAGACAGGGTCTCGCTAAATTACTCAGACTGCCTCTGGTCTTTGAACTTGCGATCCTCCCATCTCCACCTCCCGAGACTCTGGGATTACTCGCATGTGCCACTGCACCAGGCTAGTTATACTTTTCTTATTAATATGTAATTTCATAGCTTTATAGAAGCATAACAGTCTGTATAATATTAACTATTTGGGATTTATTTTAATACTTTCTCTGAGAATTACTGCATTTTAATGACTTTTGTAAAGGTATCATATATGCTACAAAATAATGTTTATTTTCTCTAAAAGTATCAAGTTCAGGCCAGTCAGTTCATGGCCAGTATCATAAGAAGCCCCAGTATAAATAATCACTAGAGCCTTTCTCTGAAATAGAAGTTCATTCTCTCTCTCATTTGGTGGCAATTATTATACATGAAATATAGTTATTATTACTATTAAACACTCTTACTTGTGCCTTGCCTGCAGCTGTAGCCCTATGGCATCTGATCCCGTCAGATCTTGGAAGCTAAGCAGGGTCGGGCCTGATTAGTACTTGGATGGGAGACCACCTGGGAACACCAGGTGCTGTAGGCTTGGGAGATGGACCTGGCAACCCACTCCCAAAAATCAATCTGCCATTGAAAACCCTATGAATAGCAGAGAAGCCCTGACAATACTGGTTTCTCCTGTTGTACTCAGGGCCGCTATGAGTCAGATACTGACTTGACGGCACCTAACAACAACAACTTGTGCTTATAAAGATTTATGTTCTTATTTCATCTCTATTTGTCAACATACAATTATGGTCTTATTTCATTTGCATTGTTATTTGAGTTGTCCTTAATTTGCAATATTTCTATATCTTTTTTATTCAAATCTCTTTCTTATAGGCAACTTACTCCTAAATTTTGATTTTTGTTTAATATGAGACTTTTTCATTGATGAGTTAATATAGATATATTGGTATAACATTATTTTTATAACCTTACATCATGCATTTCATTTAATATGATTTTTGTCTTTCTTTTTTTTTATTTGTTTGCACTAAAGGTTATTTTGTCCATCAGACAGCTGTTTCATTTATATTCTATTAATAATTTATCCTCTTATACTTACTTTATGTTTGTTTTCCTCTTTGCTTCTAAAATATATTAGAACATATATCTTTGAAATCAGAAAATATCCTGGTCTGTTTTCATCTCACTGTAGTCTTTCTCATTTGCAGTATAAGTTCTGGACTTGTGTGGCTATACTATTCTATATTATTTTTAGCCAATACTTAACTATGGAATCACATATTTAACTCATTTGTTTTCTCAACTTTATTGTTAGGTGCCCTTGAGTTGGTTCAGACTCATGGTATTGCCAAGTCCTTCTCCCATTTTTGTGGTGCTGGGGATGGAACCCAGGTCCTCAGAGAGTGCAGAGCAGTGCTCTACCAACTGAGCTAAACCCTAGCCTGTCAAACACTTAGAGACACAAAAGCTGCCTAAGAACAGCATGTTAACTTCCACAGGAACAGTTCTTCCAAAATTGCTTTAAAATTGAGAACTGGTTTTTATTTTTCATATATATATGCTTAATACTATCGAAGCCCAGAAAATACCCCAACGTCCGACACTTTGCCCAACTGAGTATTTGGTTCTAAATGATACTGGCAGGCCTCCAAAGAAGCCTTGTCGTTGTTGTTAGGTGCCATCAAGTCAAGTCTGACTCATAGCGACCCTCATAGGGTTTTCAATGGCTGACTGTTTTGGGATTGCCTAGGGAGTGGGTTGCCACATCCTTCTCCCATTTTTGTGGTACTGGGACGCAAACCCGGGACCTCAGAGACTGCAGCGCAGCGCTCTACCAACTGAGCTAAATCCCAGCCCAAAGAAGCCTTAGAACCAATGAAAAGCAAGACCTTCCTCTGTCTTTCTGCCTCTAGCCCCTCAGTCTTACCAGAAGCAAGTTATGGAAACCGGAATTCTTTTTTCTCCAAGGTGGGTGATAGAAACTAGAACCTTTTTCTCAAAGCAAGCCACAAAGCCTAAAAATATTATTCTATCCATCTCCTCCTTTCTGTAGAAGAGCCAGTCATAATGAAACTCTCGAACCTAACTTGTCTGATCGTAAAGATCATCAGACCCTCATTCAGGAAGGGGGCTTGCCCTATAACTAGGAGAAATGAATACTACACAAAAAGTCAAGAAGATTTCAGATAGGATTGCTGAATCCCCTCCCACTCTAGTCTATTACATTAGATGTTCATACTCTTTTTGTATAATCACATTTTTACGAGGCCTAATGTTCTTCATTGAATGTTGTTGTTGTTGGGTGCCTTCGAGTCGGTATCTAACTCATAGGGACCCTACCTACAACGGGCGGGAGAAGCACTATTGTCGGTGCTTCTCTGCTATTCATAGGGTTTTCAATGGCTTTTCAATGGCTTTTCAATGATTTTTGGGAGTGGGTTGCCGGGTCCATCTCCCATCTTCATTGAATATAAGCATAAAAATGATCAGTTTTCTCTCGATCATTCAGTCTTCTTTCTGAAGTCACTAGTGTCACTTAAAACTTGATTAAATAAATAAATTTATTATGTTTTTCTCTTGCTAACTTGTCTTTTGTTATAGGAGTGTCAATTATGAGCATTATGAGGGGCAAAAAAAGGTACCACATTGTACCACATCTAAATTACATTCACTTCATTTTTCTTTTAAATGATAGTGTAACTGTAGGAATATAATTGTAAGTTCATAGGTCTTCTGTATTTATTGTCAGCAGTTTGTAGATAGTATTCTATGTCTTTTTCCATGTACTTTTTCCATATGTAAAATGTTTCTGCTTCTTGGATGCAAGCTTTGTATTTTGTGATTTTTAAATTTTACTAAATCATATACATCTGTGTCTGTGTGTTTTTATATATCCTATTGGCTCTTTGTAAACTCATTTGGAAGTCTTATAACTTTCTTTACTTCTCAAAAACTTCCCTACATTATTTTCCAAACATTTTTGCCTTTTAACATTCTACTTCCTTCTTCCAATCTTCTTTCTATGTCTTCTAAATATGTATAAAAGTAGCTATTCTCATTTTTCTTTTTTTTAATGCATTCTTTCCATTTGTTTATTCTAGATATGGTTGGAAGAATTTTATGCAATGATCTATTACTCAATACTGCGTTTCCTAGCTGGAAATATACTTCCAGTGACTACTTTATGTCAACAATTATATCTTATCTTATGTTATATTCAACAGTTCCACTTGGTTATTTTTCAAACATAACTGCGTTTGTTTTGTTTTATATTTCCAATATCCTTTTTTGTCTTTGTAAAGGTAATTATTATGGTTAAGTTACATTATTTGTCTGTCTGGTTCATTGATTCTGCTTTTCCTAGTGTAGATTCTTTCTCTTCCTCAGTTATTTCTGTTTTGTTTTTTTCTTCATTATGAGTCGTGATTACCTTGGTTGGTGCTATGCAATGAGGGCCAGGCCCAGGATCCTTACTTGCTCTCACAGGTGACTTCAGAGAGCAAATTTGTAAATACATCCAGGAACTGCAGTTCATACTGATGCTTATTTTATTCTGTGCATTTTACCCACCATCCCTACCTACCCTAGGGTTGTTTTCCTTAAGGAAATGGAGTTTATGGAAGGAATTTGAGATTTCTGGAGTGTCAACAGTTTGTTCTATGCCGTCTTCTTTCATCTCAGAGACTGGCCTGCCATCTTTTGACGTTAATCTTTGGTTTTCAGGGGATTCTGAATGGCTTTACTGTTTTTTGCCCTCTGTGTGAATAGGATAGGAAATTCCCATTCTAAGATCAAGGAGAGAAAATGAAATGACATAGCTAGAACAATTTCTCCCAAAAAGTCTCTGCTTATGTTTTCTTTTCTCCCTTTGCTTCTAAGTTGATAGTTTCTTCTACCTAGAGACCTAACCATCTTGTGTCTTTGTGATTGTTTTTACTAGACTTTGTGTTCAATTCTTGGAGGAATAATAAACCTTCCTTTCACATTATTATTATTATTATTATTATTATTATTATTATTATTATTTTTTGCTGTACTGGGGTTGAACTCCGGGCCTCGTATTTGCATACTTTCCAAGTGCTGGACCACTGAGCTGCACCCCCAGCACATATATATTTTTTTTTTTAATTTTTTGAGACAGGGTCTTATTAAATTACACAGACTGCCTCTGGCCTCAAAGGTGCAATTCTCCTACCTCCGCCTCCAGGGCCGCTGAGATTACAGGCATGCGCCACTGCACCCCACCCTTTCACCCTGTTTAATAACCAAACTGACCCAGAAATCCTGTCTGGTTTTCAGGGATCTAAATACTTTACACACACACACACACACACACACACACACACATATACATACATACATATATATATACACACACACACATATAGTGAGTGACACTATATATACATATATGTGTGTATTGTGTGTATATATATATATAGTGTGTGTATATATATTTATATATATGTGTGTGCGTATATATATATATACTTATATATATACACACACACAATACACACACACACGTATATATATTCATGCATTTTAACCTGTCACTCACTATACTTTTCTTGCTTTTTCATTTACTTCTTTGTTCACATTGTTTGTTGTTGTTAGCTGCCAACACGTTGGTGTCTGACTCATAGCGACCCTACCCACAACAGAGGAAACACTGCTGTCATACTTCTCTGCTATTCATAGAGTTTTTAGTGGCTGTTTCTTTTTTAGGGGGAAGGGGAGTGACTTACTGGTCTGTCTCCCAAGCCTACAGCACTTCGTGTTTCCCTTCTGCCTTCCAAGTACTGAGCAAGTCCAAACTTGCTTAGCTTCCAAGATCTGACGGGATCGCCACAGTGGAATGGCTGCAGGTGTTTTCACATAGCATTACCTTTCTACTGTATTACAATTTTCATATTTTGTCCTAGTTAATTACTGACTTTTCATTCTTCCTTTCATCTCCTCTAGAACAGAAGTTATCTTTGTTATCCTTATATCCCTAGAGAATCCCATTATTACAGGCGGATGGTAAGTGCCATAAAAACATTTTATAAATGAATACAAGGGAGACAGTGTGGGTTTGAGAGTATTTTCTCCATGGGGAAAGGAAGGGAGGAGTAAATAAATTACAAGCAAATTAAAGAAAATAAGAATTTTTGGAACAACAACAACAACAACAACAAAAAGATAGTATAAGTAAGAATAATACAGAGGTCTTAATGGCAAAATTGAAATAGAATTGAGCTAAAACTTACTTGGATAGAGAAAATTGACAAAACAAAATGAAACACACACAGAGAGAGGCTAAATATACATATTGAAGAAGGTGTGCAATCCAAATCAATATCCTCTGCAACTGGTAAGGAAAAAAATTAGAAATGACTTTTTATTATCATGGTAAAACAAGATTTTAATATTAACTTATCCTTTTGTCCTTTAATTTCAGCAAATTGTGTTCATTATATTTTCTAAAATTGAAGGTGTAATGTTGGCATTATTTCAAAAATTTGTACCCATATTTTGTCTTAGCAGTCAAATAAAATTTACGTTTAAATTTAGTATTCTCTTTAGTTAATAAGAAGGAAAGAACATATGCTGTTGTTCAAAGACTCTGGTGAATAATTTTTCCTTATTTCTAAAAATATAACTGATATTTAAAGACTGACCCACTCATCTAAAGTTTAGATAGCTCAAGGCAGATTTTGGAAGTGTTTCTTCACATTCAAGATCATTAAATATAAAAGAACATATGTCTATCCAAAAATCATAGTACTCATTTTGCTAAAATTCATTTTATGTATTCTAGCCAAGAGAGTACAACACTTTGCTAATTTGGTAATAGTTCATTTAAATAGCCACTGGTTTCTACATGTTTCCACATGCAAGAGGAAGAAAGAATGGAAGGAAGGAAGGGAAAGAAGGAAGGAAGAGAAGGAATGAAGGAAGGAAGGAGAAGGAAGGAAGGAAGTTTCAATAGGCTTTCTTGTTATTTAGGTATGGCACGTCAACAGATCAGGAAATAATTGCCATAGGAAAGATTAATTCCAAGAGGAGAGGTCATGTCACATCACAGGAGCTACAGGGGAAGACACTTGGCAGTGGGGAGGGAGGGTTGGGGCAGTCACAGGGCAAGGTGAGAAAGAAAATCTAGAGACAAGGGCTTTTTGTTTTATTTTGTTTTGCAATTCCTGGGGTTGAAGTCAGGCAGGTGGTGGACCACTAAGCTGCATCTTCTAGCTCCCTTTTTATTGTTTTTTATTATGAGACAACGTCTCTCTAAGTTACACAGGCTGCCTCTGGCCTGACACTCTTGGCCCTAGACAAGGAATTTTATTATGATTTCCTCAGGAAGGAATAAGTAAGGCAGGGTAAGAATTTTGACTAATTTAAATTATTTCATCAGGCTCCTGGTCATAGGAACTATACCTGGTTGTCTGCATTCTAGCTCTGGGATGGGAAAGGAAGGAGTTTGAGATCTCAATAAAGGACATCTTTTGAGACATAGGGTGTGTATATGAAAGTCATACTCATGGGTGAGTTCTTTATAGTTTTCAGTAATTGGCTAATCCTGGAGAGAGCTGACTACCTCCAGAGTCAGAAGGCTCCAGATGTCAAAACATCAGATTATAGAAAAAAAAAAAAAACATTGTTAATATAAGAGAAAAGAAGGATGGAAGCCCAGCACTGTTGCTCACACCTACTACTTACTCAGGAGACTAAAGCAGAAGGATCACGTGTTCGAGGCCATAGGCAGCTCTCACAATTTAGTGAGACCCTGTCTCAAAATAAAAAATAAAAAAGGGATAAAGGGGCAACTCAGTGTTAGACCATTTGCCTAGCAAGCATCATAAGGCCTTGGGTTCAACCCCCAGTACTGAAAAAAATAAAAATAAAGTAAATATAAGAGGAAGGAAAGGAAAACAAATTCATTTCATAATAAAATTGGCACATAGGGTAAAGAGCAACAGTAAATTGATATCCAAGTTGGAGAAAGGATTTGTTATTTTCTTCACGTTGTCCCCATATGGAGTGATACTGTATAGTATTAAAAGCTCTGACTTTAGATTCCAAAGGAACTGGCCAATCTTGTGACATTTAAAACTGGCTATGTGATTTGCCTATGAGCCTTATATTCCTATAATATGGAGAGAAATGTACCTTTTTTATAATGTGGTTATGAGGTTAATTAATTAATTTTGCTGTACTTGGGGTTTGAATCCAAGGTCTTACACATATTTTGCAAACGCTCTACCACTGGACTGAACCCACAGCCCATTTTAAATTTTTTAATTTCAAATGAAGTTCTTGGTAAATAGTGCAGAATGCATTGGGCCTGGAATTTGTGATCATCCTGCCTCTGCCTACCTAGTTGCTGGGATTATAAGGTGTGCCACGGAGCTCAACTTTTTGTGAGATTTAAATGTAATGACGTATATATAGTATGTGAAAAAACTAATAGCAGCTCTGTGTGTGTGTGTGTGTGTGTGTGTGTGTGTGTGTGTGTGTGTGTGTGTGATACTAGAGATTGAACTCAGGGCTTGCATATTCTAAGTAAGTGCTTTACCACTGGATTCCATCCATAGCCCTTTTTAACCTTTATTTTGAGACAAACTGTCTCTAAGTTGTCCAGACTAGTTTGATCTCACTATGTAACCTAGGCATTAATTTTTGCCTAGGCAAAAAATAAAAACAACAAAAACAACAACAACAACAAAAACAACAACAAAACAACAACAAAATGACTGAGGCAGCCATTAATTTTTTGACTTTCCTGCCTCAGGCTTCTTAATAGATAGGATTACAGGCATTAGCCACTGCACCTAGCCAGCAGCTTTTCTTTTATTTACTGCTGCCTAAATATGCAGTTCAGCCTGCAGCCTTTGAAAACCAACTTGATGACACCTAACAATAACGAATATTCAATGTCAATGCCCACTATCAATATCCATGATTAAATCATGTGCTAAATTTTCAAATGAAGTACATTAGTACACAAAAAAAGAAAAGGATAGTACATCTTACTATTAACTTGCACCTAAACAATTCACAAGAAAGAAAGGAAGGGGAGAAAAGCAAAAGCTTTTTATATATGAATAAATGAAAAACAAATGAGTAAGTATTTGATCTTAGAATTGTGATGCAAGACTAACAAAAATTATACTTTTTAGTCCATAAACATTTAATAAAGATATTTCCAGATAAAAATGTTGTTGTTGTTGTTGTTAGGTGCTGTAGAAACAGGTCCAATTTATAGCGACCCTATGTACAATGGAACAAAACACTCTTGACATTGTGCCATGCCTGGCACTATAGTCAGTGCTTCTATGCTGTTCAAATAATAATAACATATAACCTTGTTGTTGTTGTTAGGTGCCGTCGAGTCAGTATCTGACTCACAGTGACCCTCATAGGGTTTTCAATGGCTGACTGTTTTGGGATTGCCTTGGGAGTGGATTGCCAGGCCCTTCTCCCATTTTTGAGGTGCTGGGAATTGAACTCGGGACCTCAGAGACTGCAGCGCAGCACTCTACCAACTGAGCTAAATCCCAGCCCAATAACATATAACCTAGTATATATGAGTTCGGTTCCCAGCACCACAAAAATGGGAGAAGGACCTGGCAATCCACTCCCAAGGCAATCCTGAAACAGTCAGCCATTGAAAACCCTATGAGGGTCGCTGTGAGTCAGATACTGACTCGATGGCACCTAACAAAAAATTCTATTTAATATGTAGAATATCAGTAGAATGTCTGACATCCTATATATTAAATAGAATAGTATTCTCTCCAAATACTATTTTATTTGTAAAGTACATGATCTTGTGAGTTGTGAATTTATCAAAATTGATTTACAAAAGTTCAGTTAATGACCTTGGTTATTTGTCAATAAGAAGAGAGTGAGAGGTTGTATGAGTGCAAGTAAATTAACCTTTCATTCTATACTCTACCAACTTCTTCCACACTGACAAGTAATCAACGTTGTTTGACAGAAACAGCAAGTTGTTTAGCTTCTCAGCTCTCCTGCCACTAAAATATGATGTCAGATAATTTGTTCCTGTTTAGTTCTAGCTTGATTACTTCTGGTTCCTTGAGATTTGAGTTGATGAAGTTTTACTATAGTTACATGGCAGTGTTAATAAATTCTGTCATGTTTATTAATGAGATGCCAAAATTGTATTGTTATATTTAGAGGACAGAGTCAAGTTCATGTAACTTAACGGAGTTGAATGTGATAAAAGGTTAATTAGACTTCATGACCTGTTTGGAATATGTCATATGTCTCAATATCAATACAACTTTCAATACAAAATACCAAAACCCAGAATTAATTTATATGGTAGCTATGTAATAGCCTGTTGTTTAAATAATACATGATTCTAACAGCTCCTGAAGAAATTTCCTAAATTTAAAAAGAAACAAAAAAAAATTTAAAAACCAAAATAGAACAATATTCAATCAAGGTCAGCCATGATGTTTTTTTCTTGATCTAATATGAACTTATTATATGAACATTTTACCTATGCTCTATTCCCTTGGCTTCATGTTGTTGCCATCCAGGTACAAATCCTTAGTAAAAGATTTTTACAAATTTCTTCACACGTATAAGGATTTCAAAATACAATGAAATTAATGCATAGCAGAATATATGCTGCAGAAACTTTCTCACTCTTCATTGCTTTCTCATTTTCTGACTGGGGATAAAAGAAAAATATTAATCTGGAAGACCAGATGAGAATACAATTCAAAGAGAATTTCATATGCAAAAATTAAGCTGTACAAATGAAGATCAAGCCATGTTGAAATTACGAAATAAATTTTTCTTCATCTAAGGGAAAACGTTACTGATACAATTGAGAACTTTTTTCATCTTTCAGGCAAGTAAAATACAAAAGGAGTCCATATCTAAACATGTTTTGGTGGAAGTATTTTGAACTTTTATAACAATAAAAAAAATATAATGGCTTCTAGTTTTCAAAAAGTTCTAAATTACTTTTTTTTTTTTTTTTTTTGCGGTAGTAGGGTTTAACCCAGGGCCTCACCTGCATGCTTTGTAAGTCCTGGGCCACTGAGCTACGCCCCAGCCCATGTTTTTTTACTTTTTGAGACAAGGTCTTGCTAAATTATGCAGACTGCCTCTGGTATTGAACTTGCAATCCTGTCTCTGTCTCCCAAGCTGCTGGGATTACAGGCATGTGCCACCACGACCAGCCTAAATTACTTTTTAAAATAAGATTTGGAAAAATATGTAAACAATATCCAAGGGGAAGAATTATAGACTGTTTATAACAGTAATCATATTTTAAAATTGATTATTTTAATGAGATATTTCTTCCTTTAAAAAGGTTTATATGAGTTTTATAATGTTACCATTCTGATTTAAAGTGGTATTCAGAACCATATATTATTAATATGTCAAAAACAATACCAAAAGAGTAAAAAAAAAACGAGTGAGAGATTTCTCTCACTTGGGTAATGTAGCATTCTGCTTTTGCTGAAATCTTCACAATAATAAGGTAGATTGTTGATTGTGTCTTCAAAAAATGGTATTCATTTCATCAAGGTTATTAAATTTATGGCCTTAGAGTTTCTCACAGTATTCTATTTTCTTTTAAATGTCTATGGAGTCTGTAGTGATGTCTCCACCTATTCTTATTATTTGCAATTTATGTTTTCTTCTTTATCTTGTTCATTCCAACTAGAAATTTATTAAGTTTTCAAAGAATCAGCCTTTGGTTTGATTGACTTTTTCTTGTTCTAAATTTGATTTATTTTTGTTTTTTATTTTTTATTTTTTGTTCTTTCTGCTATTTGCTTTTAAACTTATTTTTGAGTCAAGTTATTACTACATTGCTCAGGCTGCCTCCGGTCCTGAACTTGTGATCCTCCTGCCTCAGCCTCCTGAGTTGCTAGGATTACAAGCATGTGCCACCATACCTCGCTTCCTAGTTTATTTTGATTTAATTTATTCTTTTATTTTTAATTTCTCAAGAAGGAAGCTTAGATAATTCATGTGATATTTCTTCTCTTTCCTAATATAAACATTCAATGTTATAAATATTCTTCTAATTCAATAGAATAAAACCCCGTTTCATTTCCATTGTCAATAAAACATCAGAGTGAATTGTAATAAGAACCATAATTTTACTTTTCATCTTTGATCACTGATAGTCCCCAAACTCCAATCTTCCCTTTCTGTCTTTTTTTTTCAATATTCAGGCAGGCTAATTTTGTAAGCCTATCAGGCCCCTTTCTTAGTGCCCACGAGAGGTTCAAACCACAAAAATTCTGGCCCACAGGCAGAAACTCTCATCTCAGAAACACCTCCTAGGCATAATCCACACCCAAACCAGAACACCACCAACCCCCATTATTTCTTACCATTTCAGATGAGATTACACCTGTCCTCATCCAAGAATCCTTTTTGTCAATGACAAACTTCCTTTTGAATTTTTTGATGTGTGCCTTAGTTCAGTTGGTAGAGTGCTGCTCTGTGCTCTGTGAGGCCCTGGGTACAATCTCCAGCACCACAAAAATGGGACAAAAATGTGGCATTTCACTCCTGAAGCAATTTTGAAACAATCAGCCATTGAAAACACTGTGAAAAGCAGAGATGCACTGACATAGTGCCAGGCACAGTGTCAGGGAGTGTTTTGTTCTGTTGTATGTAGGGTTGATATGAGTAGGGCCCAACTCAATGGTTTCTAACAGCAACAACAATCATCTTAGGCAGTTGTTGAGAGTTAGGAAAAAATGTCAGCTCTCTGCAGCACTGGGGCTAAAAAAGTTAGTGATATCATTAACAAAATGACTTGGTTTATTTGCTGTATTATTTGGGTCACTTCGTCTATAATGTTTATGCACATATAGCAATAGTTACCTTAAGTGAGCCAATAGCTTCCCTGGTTAGCCAGAAAATAATCTAACTCCAATCAGTTATCAGCAGCCAATGTCACAAGGAAGTATTGTCCCACCATAAAAGCATCCAAGGCAACAACAACTTGTTGTGTATGTTTAGAGGGCATTTTAGACAGTTCCTCTCTTATTTGGGCTTACTATAAATACCATATAGTTGGGATTTAGCTCATTTGGTAGAGCACTGCACTGCAGTCTCTGAGGTTCTGAGTTCAATTCCCACCACTGCAAAAATGGGAGAAGGACCTGGCATCCACTCCCAAGGCAATCCCGAAGCAGTCAGCCATCAAAAACCCTCTAAGGGTTGCTGAGTCGGATACTGACTCGACAGCATCTAATAACAATGACATAAATACCATGTACTGTATGTCTTATAAACAACAGAAATTTATTTTTCACAGTCTGGAGGCAAGGAAGTCCAAGATAAAGATGCTGGCAGATTAGGTCTCTGGTGAGAATCAGCTTCCAAATTCATAGAAAACTGTTTTCTTACCATGTCCTAAAGTAGCACAAGGGGAAAGGAGCTCTCTGGGGCCTCTTTTTATGGGGACGCTAATTCCATTCCTAAAGACTCTTCCCTCATGACTTAATCCTCTCCCAAAGGCCCCAAATACCACCCCATTGAAGATTAAGCTTCAACATATGAATTTAGGGAGTAGGATTCAAACAGTTATTCTATTTCTGATCAGAGTTAATGGCATATATATACATGTATCATATAATCATATATATGTAAAATCATATATATGCTGACATACACACACACACACACACACACACACACACACACACACACACACACATATATATATTTGACTGGGTTACAGATCCCTAAAGCAATGCCAGTGACCACGAAGCCTATAAATAGGGCATACACAATGTGCAGTTTAAGATCCCTTTTGTGTCTGATAAGGCTGGAAAAAGAACATGGAGCAGAGAGACAGAAGGAAGTGTTGCCTCCCATCTCTCAGTGTGCATTGAGTGAATACATAACAGTAAAGAGATGCCCTAGTGTGTGAAAATGGAAGAAGATACAGTCTTACGTATTGAGGATGAATATGTACTGGCAGATAAGGCAATGGTGACACTCTTTCTTCTAGTGACTTCAGGAACAAATCAGATACAAGTTTCAATTCAGTCTGAGTGCCATAAATTGGAGAGGTATGATAATGGGGTGGAGTGGTAGGAGTAGAGGTGTGGAAGAGTGAAGTTAGCAGAATTCAAAGCAAAACAAGAATAAAAGAGGAATGAGGGTGGAACCCAATGATAGAGCACTTGCTTAGCATGTGTCAGGCCCTGGGATTGATCTCCAGAACCATAAAAACTAAAATTCAAATAAAAGATAAAAGAGGAGCAACATTGTTCACTGGCAATATACTGGAGCTCAGCAGTGGGCCAGACATTATCTGGATTATAATATTTAGGTGGGCTAAGATGATCCTCCCTCATAAATATAGAGGGTGCCAAAAATGTACACATATTTTAAGAAAGAAAAAACATCTGTTAAAATTGCAATATTGTATTAAAATTGTTATAAATACTGAAAAGAAAAGATAAACACAAGTTATGTTTAAGTTTTGAAATTACAAAAGCAGCTCAAAGTGGTTACCATAGCAGAAGAAACAGGACTTGTTGCTGTATGAGATCTCCCAGATCTTCTCTTGTGAACATCACATACAGTACCATGCACCTCAATTTTATCAAGATTGCATTCAATTGTTAGACATATTGGAAGTTCTGTTGCATATTCACGCTTCCATTGTCATTGTATTTCCACAATGTTCTCGAATTTCACTTACCACTTCAAAATAGTCTTGTGCTCCTCATATGACATAACTTGCTTCTGTCATTTTCTTTGACTGTCTTGCCTGTCACATACTGGGGCTAGCATTCATTTGATTAATGCCATCTTTTGAGCAAACATCATACTACACATTGCTGTTGTAATTCAATTCAAGTTTGAAAAGCCATACATAGATAGTATCACTTAAAATGTGTGTGCAATTTTTGGCATCCGTGGTATGTTTGTCAGATCATCTAGGTCTACTAAGCTGTCATGGAGTTGTTTGCGAGGTGTAGAGTTCACTAGGTTTATAATAATTTTGTACCAAATCAAGGGCCCCAAGTTGTAAAGGCTTGTTAACCAGGAATTCATAGAAATGGATGTAACTGCATAGTGAGGAGAGAAGAGGCAGTTGTATTGACATCCTATTGAGGATATAATAATACCAAAGGATCCTAATGTAAGGCTCTTAGTTACCTCCTCTATAATGTTCTATTATACTTTTATGCTATAATAATATTACTTTAGGGCTAGAGATTTAGCTCAGAGGTAGAGCACTGGCCTAGGAGATGCAAAGCCCAGGAACGGACCCCCAGTACCAAAAGACCAAAAAAAAAAATTTATTTTAACAGGCAAAATAGGAAGTTAAAGACATTACTTCAGACAAACTAATGGCAGGACACGCAGCTAGCATATGTGCTTCCTCCTATATGTTGTAAGTCTCCTGTGAATTTAGAATACCCAATAGTATCATCTTTTAAAAGTTTGATGTCAGACTAGAAATGGAAATATGTCAGTGACTAGGTTGGCAATGGCTATAGTGTTGAAAAGTGTGAATAAACGCGGGAGGTAGTGTGATGAAAGTATCGCCCAACAGTTCCTGCATTGACATTTGGAGTCTGCCTAATGGACTGTGGTATTCAAGGCCAAGGTAACTGCTTAGAGTATATATATTCAGGCTATGAAAAGGAAGAGGACCAATCCTTTGTACAGTGTGGGTATTATAGCTTAAACAGCCAAAATAGTACTGACAAGTATTGGCCAAAGTGGAACATTAATATATCCATACGGTTTTAGATAGTGTGAGGGGTTCAGCATTTCTTAACACCAAATGCTTTGGGTAGAGATCAACTTTGACTTATCGTAATTTCACTCAGCAAGCCACATGGTAGTAGATGTGAGTCCTAAAATTATAGTCTTTACTTCCAAAATAAGTTCATCATTGTTGTTGTTGTTAGGTGCCGTCGAGTCGGTGTCCGACTCATAGCGACCCTCTGTACAACAGGGGAAACACTATTGTCAGGGCTTCTCTGATGTTCATAGGGTTTTCAATGGCAGATTGATTTTGGGAGGGGGTTGCCAGGTCCTTCTCCCAAGCCTACAGCTTCCGGTGTTCCCAGGCCGTCCCCCATCCAGGTACTAACCAGGCCTGACCCTGCTTAGCTTCCGAGATCTGATGGGATCGGATGCCACAAGGCTACAGCTGCAGGCAAGTTCATCATGCATGGTATTAAAGACCTTATATAGCCTGACAATTTTGGTAAACCTTGTGACTTAGGCAAGTTATTGTGAAGATGTCAAAAAAAAATTGTAGTGTACAGCCACAGAGACATGCAGTTATGTGTAGATCATAATTTTCACTTTACATTATATAATTTCAATTCTGTTAAATTTGTTAAGATTTGTTTTATGGCCTAGAATGTGATCTATCTTGGTGAATGTCCACTGTAAAGAATCTGTACTCTATTGTTGTTGGGTAAAGCTTTCTAAAGCAAATTTAATCCAATTTGGTTGAAATATTGCTCAAATACTCTATCTCTTTATTGATCTTTCTGTGTTTTTATTTTTATCATTACTGAGATAAATGTTGAATTCTTCAACAATAATTGTGGATTTCTCCTTTCTTTTTTGTCCAGTTCTGGCAATTTTTACTTTATATATTTTGAAGTTTGGATACTGATGTATACAAATCTAGACTCATTATGTTTTCTTTGTGAGTTGAACTTAATATCATGATTAATGTCCATCTTTATTCATCATAACATTTCTTAGATAAAAGAGTTCTTATGTCTACTTTTACTGATATTAATATTGGTGTGAATACAAATGTATGTAGAAATGTATGTGTCTGTGTGCATTAGTAATTATTTTCATATTTTCTGAAGTCTGCATCTGTGAATAAAGTCTTTGATTAATTTTGGAAAATGCTCAAGTGTTTTAAAAATATTTCTCCTTTTCTATTCTATATCTTTTCTTTGGCAATTCTAGTTACAAGCATATTAGACCATTTGTATTATCCCACAACTCTTAGATGCTCCATTCTGGGTCTTCTTTTCACATTTTTTAGTCTTTATGTTTCCATGTGGTGATTTCTATGGTCATATCTTCACATTCACTAATTATTTCCTTGGCTTTGTCAAACCTTTTTATGAATCTACTGATGGCATTCTTTACTTTTGTTATTGTGTGTTTCATTGAGATGTTTTCAAGTACTCTCTACCTTATAGTTTTTATCTCTCCTGAATTTCTGCAACTGTTCATGCACGCTGCCTTGCCCTCTTTAAAGCAAGATCCTTTAACACAGTACTCTTCAGTATTTTGAGTTCCTTGTCTGATAATACAAACACTGAGGTCATGTCTGAGTCTAATTGTGTGTCTTCATTTGTCTCTTGATATTGTAACTTTTAAAATTCTTTAAATGTATTGTAATATCACTAATGATGAGATACCAGATGAGTTGTGGCTTGACATCAAAGACATCATTCATGAGGAAAGCAAAAGGTTATGTAAAAGACAGGAAATAAAGAAGAGATTGAGATACATATCCAAAGAGATTCTGAAATTTGCCCTTTAGTAAAAGGAAGACATGACAAAGTTAAAGAACTAAACAGAAGATTCCATAAGACAACTTGAGAAAACAAAATCAAATATTATAATAATATGTGCAAAGAGCTGGAAATAGAAAACCAAAAGGGAATAACATGCTCGGTTTTTCTCAAGCATAAAGAATTTAAGAAAATATTCAAGTCTCAACTGGCAATAATGAAGGGTACTATAGGGAAAATATTAAATGATGCAGGAAAAATCAAAAGAAGATGGAAGAAATAAACAGAGATATACCAAAAGAATTGGTGGATCATCAACCATTTCAAGAGGTAGCATATGATCAGGAACCAATGGTACTAAAGGAAGAAGAGGAGTCTGTCTTAAAGGCATTGGAAAAACACAAGGCTCCAGAAATTGATAGAATATCAATTGAGGTGTTTCAACAAATAAATGCAGCACTGGAGGTGTGCACTTGTCTATGCCAAAAGATTTGGAAAACAGCTACCTCACTGCAACTGACTGCAAGAGATCCATATTTGTGTCTGTCTATTCCCCCAAAAAGGGAATTCAACTGAATGAGGACACTATTGAACAATATCATTAATATCACATGCAAGTAAAATTTTGTTAAAATCATTCAAAAGCAACTACAACTCTGTATTGATAGGGGACTGCCAGAATAGCAAGTCAGATTTAGAAGAGGGTGTGGAACACCATTGGTGACAGGGACATCATTGGTGACATCAGGTGGATTTTACCTAAGAGCACAGAATACCAGAAAGATGTCTATCTATATTTTATTAACTATTCAAAGGCATTTGACTGTGTCAATCATAACAAATTATGGATAACTTTGCAAAGAATGGGATTACCAGAACACTTAATTGTACTCATGAAGAATCTGTACATGGTCCATGAAGCAGTTGTTCAAACAGAACAAGGAAACACTGCATAGTTTAAAGGCAGGAAAGTGTGCTCAAGGCTATATCCTTTCACATTACCTCTTTAATCTCTATGCTAAGCACATGATCAGAGAAACTGGACTTTATGAAGAAGAATGTGGCATAAGGATTGGAGGAAGACATGTTAACAATTTGTGATATGCAGATGACACAACTTTACTTGCTAAAAGTGAAGAGGATTTGAAGTACTTTTTATTTAAGATAAGAAAACATACATATCAGTATGGATTGCACCTCAACTCCAAGAAAACAAAAGTCTTTGCAACTGGGTCAGTATGCAACTTCATGACAAATAGAGAAAAGATGGAGGTTGTCCAAGATTTTTTTACTTGGTTCTACAATCAAAACCTATGGAAGCAGCAGTCAAGAAAATCAAAACATGCATTGTATTGGGAAAAGATGTTGCAAAATACCTCTTTAAGGTATTGAAAAGTAAATATGTCACATTGAAGATGAAGGTATGCCTAATTCATACCATTGTATTTTCAGTTGCATCATATGCTTGTGAAAAGTGATGTTGAATAAGAGAGACAGGAGAAGAACTGATAGTTTTGAATTATGGTGCTGGAGACAAATATTGAGTATACCATGAACTGCCAAAAGAACCAACAGATTCATCCTAGACAAAGTGCAACCAGAGGGCTCCTTGGAAACAAGGGTGATTAGAATGCATCCTATGTATTTTGGATATGTTGTCAGGAAGGACTAATCCCTGGAGAAGAACATCATGTTTAGGAGAGTAATGTGTCTTTGAAAAAAGGAAGACCCTCTACTACATGGATTGATACAGTTTTACTGCAACAATGGGATTAATTGTAACAAAGATTGTTTGCATGGCATGGTGTCAGGTAGTGTTTCATTGTGGTGTACATAGGGTTGCTATGAATGGGACCTGATTGGATGGCACCTAACAACAACAGTATTTGATAGAAAGCTGGACATTTGTTGTAAGAGAATAGAACCTGAGGTAAACAGTGTTTAGTGTAATCTTTTATGTATGGTGGGATTTCTTTGTCAGAGTTTTGAGGTTTTGTCTTTTTATACCTATACCACAGTCTTTCTCTCTGTTCTGGGTACTCTTATGGCAGTATCATGCTATTATTTACCAGTGAACACCTGTTAGCTTGATGCTAAGGATGGGTAGCTGAGCATGTCCTCCGTAGTTCTGGCTCAGCTTTGGGCAGGCACTATGTTCATGGGTCTCCTCCATGAGGTCTTTTCCTCCACAATAGTCAGGTCCAGTGTATTTACTCTCTAGGTCCAGTAGATTTTGTATCCTTTCCACAACCTAGAAGATTTTTAATTTTGGTTGTTTTTCCTCCACTGCAAAAGTGTTTTACCTTTTTCCCTGAGGGGGCAGGATTTAGTGTTTATTTATTTTTATTTACTTAGTTTTTCTTTCTGTAGGAGTGATACAGACAGAGGATCTAAGGAGGGCCTTGGGGGCTCAGTGCCTTTCTCACAGAGGCTGCCTTTTTCCTCTTCTAGGTCTACCTCATGGAAACACTTTTTCAGGACCTTCATGTTGCTCCCATTTTTTCCTTTGATCCACTGGTGAGGTTCTTAGAAAACAGTTTTGGGGTTGGCATAAATTCTGTTCATGTACTATCATGACAACTCATATCCAGCCATTAATGATTCATTACATTTTTTAGCTAGATTCTTCCTTCTAGCTTACACGATGTCCAGTGCCTGACATGTACACAGCTAAACAAGTGCACATTTCTTATCCTTCTAGGTGGGCTTCTATCTTAGTTGTCTGCCTTATAACTTCAGTTTTCTAACGGAGTATGTAGGAGTTTTAATTTTGCGTATTACTAATCCTTTTGTTGTTTTTATACTAAGGATAGGAATGGTTCTCTTTCTGCATTTTAAGAGAAAGCTAGAAGTGAAACATAATTTTCAAAAATTAAATGTATTTTGTGAGTCCATAAAAAAGTTTATTTTTTGGTGTAAAATCAGAGTAGTATTAAGACCTTCTGAATAATATGCCCTGAGCTAAGAATGTATACTAAGACTTTGGGTACCACTTAACTCCACAGGAAAGTTTTCTTAGTGACTCTTCCCTGCATTTCTTTGGTACCATAAAGCAAGATGATACCAATGACCTCCCAGAACTTTTATTTCTATTTAACTACTAGTGAGACTATATTCTGTGAGTGGATCAGTGTTAGCTGGGTGCTCTGGCAAGGAGTTGATATTTAATTATTTTCTAAGAATTATAGAAGCTCAAACTTGTCCCTATCTCATTAGATAAAACAGAGCAGAATAAGTGGTTTACCAAAGGATTAATGCTATTATTTAAATTCTTTGGTAGGATAGACATTAGTGAGAAGGCTGTTACTTTCCAGTTAGAGTATATACACTTCAAGTTAAAGTACATGCACACTTTCAGCAACTTCTTTGAGACCCAGAAGGATATCTTGTCCCACTGACCCCTTCAACATCAAACACACATATATGCAAAGGCAGTGACACATGTGCAGAGGAGGGCCCTTGCACCTATGCTTGGACTGGACAATAGTATCCTTTTAGCCAAGCTAGAGCTAGCATTTATCCCAACTGGATCATCATTATCTTAGTCCTTGAAATTTGTAATCAGAATGTGGGATTTTCTGGATCTGGTAGCTCCTATACTATGCTTCCTGTGGAAGAAAATGGTTGCATGGTTAATTAACAGACACTATTGTTTCTCTAAAGTTCACTTAAAAGGAAATTTTCAGCTGCTTTAAAACATCAAAAGTGATATTTTTCTATGCATCAATGTCCTCAATTATAGCAGTTTACTATTATAAATTTGTGCCTCAACAATAGATTATGGGCCACTGTGGGTGAAAGAAAAAAAAAGAAGTAGATTTTATTTTTCTTGAAATCTTTGGAGGTCATTAAAAATAAGGCAGAGAAAAATAGAAAGGGAAAAATCTTCTAAAAGAAAGTGTAATAGAAAATACACAGAGCTATTATTGTCCCACTTAGGATTCCTAACCCTCTTGATGGTCACTTCTGCTCTTAAAGCTAAGAAAAGCACTGATATTATTTAAGTCTCTTCCTACTCCAATCACCTCTTCACATTTTAGAGGCTATAACAATTGGCTGTGACTGAAATCTTTCCATGCTACATGAACAATAACCAAATACAATGATAATGCACATAATGGGCATAAAAGAAACATCATTGTTAAGTTTTCATGTGACTTCAGTTGAAATGTTGAGACTAATCATCTGCTTTTATTTGGATCTTTTTTGTTTGCTTTCTCTTCCCTGAATGGAAAGTTGTTTTCCTTTCATTACTGTGCATGTTTTATGAGTTGTGATTTATTTGTATGTTGAATTTGATTTATTTCTGTGGTGCTCTACAACTTTTAAAATCTGATTTAAAAATGGGGTTCAAGATATAAAATGTGTGCTCTGCATTGTCAACTCCCCCACCAATCTCTGATGACCTTGACCAAAGGGAAGTCTAATGGTATTCACTTAAGTTTTGCTATCACATGTAATTTGGTACCACAATATTTCATTCTTAGAAGCAGAACAATTGTCATTCTTTATTGTATACCTTATGTTTTATAGTTTCTTTTTCTTGGCACTAATATTTTACTATGATGTCTGGTTTGAGACAATGTAAGAGCAAAAATGCCTCAGCTTTCTGAATTTACTTATGTGGTGATCAGGTGAAGAGATAAGACAAGGTGGCAAATCACATGATCTGTCTCTAGTGATCCTGTGTCATCTTCTGCACCTTTAGTTCTTGTAAAGTTTTCCTTCCAACCAGAGATAAAAGAGTCACTGGTAGTTAATGGAGGACTGTGAAATCTATAGTATCAGATCTTCTTGGTGAATTAATCAAAGATTATGCATAAATAAGATCATATGCCCAGCACAGAATCGGGAAGTGTTTCATTCTGTTGTACGTAAGGTCAACATGAGTTGAACCTGACTCAACAGCACCTAACAAAAACAAATGAAAGAACAATCCTAAAAGATTTTGTTTGTGAACAGAAATAATTTTATTATGGAGACAGCCAGCTATGTGTTTGTGTAAGATGTGTTTGTGTGTGTGTGTATGTGTGTGTGTGTGTGAGTGAATATTGATATCCATAAAAAGACTTGGAGTAAGACATATCTCTACTTATTACAGATGTGTTGCAGGAAAATGAAATCCTACAGAAGTCCTTATTTATAAGGAGTATCAGGATTTGGGAGCCTTACATATCAAGAGGTCTATCTTTTTAATTTTAGGAAAATAGAGTAGAAAATTAGGAAAAAGTCTATTTGGGCCACCTCATAACAAAAGTGAAAAACACATATAATCAGTGAAAAGTCACACACACACACACACACACATTTATACTCTTAATTTCTCAATATATTTCTAGCTATACACTAAATTTCTAGCTTGAAATGTAAAAGCATCAATGCCAGATAAAGATATTATAAGAAAGTTGAACCATAGACCAATAGGTGTCATGAATATAAAAATTCTCATGCAAAAGTCCTGAATAAATTGGGCATAATGATGCATGCTTTTCATTCTACCATTCTGGAAGCTGAAGCAGGAAGATCATAAGTTTAACTTCAGCCTGGGCTGCATAGTGAGTTCCAAGACAGCCTGAACTATGTAGCAAGGTCCTATCTCAAAAAAAATATTCTTCAACAAAATATTAATGTCAGTACAACAAAGTATAAAGGTAATTATATGCCACAATCAAGTGGGATTTACTTCAAGTATACCAGGCTATTCCAGTCTTTGAGAATTGAGGAATTTAATCTGTGATGTCAGCAAGCTGAGGATGAAACATTTTACAATCATATCAATATATGCTGAAATAGTATTTGACCAAATCCATTCATGATTTAAAAATTTCTCAGCAAACTTGGAATACAGGAGAACTTTTTCAATTTGACAAAGAAGATATACAGGGAAATGACAATTAGATATAAAATGAGGTAAGGAAGTCCCTCTCAATACTCCTGTTGAACTTGTTGTTAGAAATCCTACTTAATGCAATAAATGAAGAAAAGAAAATAGAGATTTAGATTAAAAAAGAAAAGATTATTTTTTCACAAATGACACAATTTTATGTATAGAAGTCTCAAAAAAATTAACAACAGCCGGAAGAATACCATCCTAGAACTAATAAGCATTTACAAGGTTGCAAGATATAAGGTTAGTGTACAAAAGTCAGTTGCTTATACATGTAATTAATCATTAGAATTTCAAACTAAAAGCATAAACTCACTGCATTAGTACCAGAAATAATGAAATACTTTCATATAAAACTAATGAAATATATTTAGATTTGTACAAGAGAAACCATAAAACTGGTGAAAGAAATGAAGGAAAATCTGTATAAATGCATAAATAGTCCATGAGTCTGAATAAGAAAATTCAAAATAATTAAGATATTAGTTCTTATCAACTTGGTGTATAGATTCAACACAGTTATAATAAAAATTTCAGGAAGTTATTTTGTGGATATAAACAAACTGATTCTAAAGTTGTTATGGTTTGAATATAAAATGTCCCTCAAAGATCATGTTTGAATGCTTGGTCCATAGAAGGTTGCACTGTTTTGGGAGGCTGTGGAACTTTGGGAGGTGAGACCTAGTTGACCAAAGTAGGTCACTGGGGGTGGACCCTTCAAGGTTTCATCATAACTGGGTTCCCGTCTCTCTTTCTTTCTGATTCCTGTTACCATGATGTGAAATTCCCTTGCCATTGGCCATGCCACCGTCTCCTCCTCAGCCACGTCTGAGGGACTGAGACCCTCCAAAACTAGGAGCTAAAATAAGTCCTTTCTCCCTTAAATTGTTCTTTCAAGGTTTTTTTTTTTATTTCACCACACAAAAAGCTAACAAACCCAAAAGTTTATACAGAAAGGAAAAAGACTTTGAATAGTCAACATGATATGGATGAAGAACAAAGTCAGAGAATTGATTGTATCCAACTTTAGGGCTTATTATACACCTGCAATAACTAATACATTATAAAGAAAAGATAAGCAGAACAATAGAATGGAATAGAGGCCAGAGGGATATTTAAGGCACTGAAACTATTCTGCATGAAACTGCATGGTGCATTATATATTTTTAACATCCATTGAATTGTTCAAAGAATATGAATGTAAGTACAAATTATGCACTTTAGCTAATAACAATGTGTGAGTAATATTCTATTAATTGTTACAAATGCACCACATTGATGTAATATAAATGTGAGGGCATAAATCAGAAATGTGGAGGTTTGCATATATCTCATTTACTCTTTATAACCATTTTCCACTCAGTCAGGTCCAGTCCAAGGATTCTATAACCTAAATTACTTTCAAATTCATTTGGTTTTCTTTTTAATTCTGTTGTCATTTTCTATGTGAAACCATCATTCCCTCTGTCTGCATTTGTATTTGTATTTTCCAGGAACTTCCCAATTATTGCCTCCATTCTTTCCTTTTTTTGATCCACTACTCAAAATGCTGGCTGAGTGACCTTTGTTCAGTATAAAAATGTATTATGTCACTCTGCCAGTTAAAACTCACCATTAGTATTCTATTTTCAAAAATTTTCCCATGTCTTATTAGAAATTATATCATCTGCCTGTTTGTCATTCAGTTCTTCTTTTGCATTCTTTCTTACTTTCTAGGCTCAAGTTAAACTAAAATTTGCATAGTTCCGCCACACTTGTGTTTTGCATTGTCTTCGATCTCAATATTTGATATTTCTACAGTGTGAATACTTCCTTTGACATTTTTTCTTTGCTTGGCTTATGCTTTATCCTTTGGAATTTAGCTTTAGATATTATACCATCCAGAAATTTTTCTACTTCCTATAAACCTGAGTTAAATATCCCTCCTATGTCACATGGAATTTTCCATAGCATGATATTCAAATTTCTTGCTTTCTTCTCAATTTCTGCCTTTGAGGAGGCAGAGTCACATGATGCATTGAGATCTCCCCAGAATCTGTAACATCACAAGCTCTCCATTACATATTTACCAAGAAATTAAACACTTAGATCAACCCTAATAATGTCTCATAGTTATATACATTTTATTAACAAAGTAAAATCCCACATTAAAAAATTTTCATGGGCCAAATGGATGCAAAAGAATATCAACTTAAAGAATTGGATTAAGAGTATTAAGTTCTTCTGCTTTGACAGAACCCCACAAATAACTTATTACTTTTTGGTAGCAGTTTTATTGTGATATAATTTAAATACCAAAATTCACTCATTTAAGTGAACAATTCAATCATTTTTCATACAGAAAAACACAGAAGTTCCTTGATATGTTCCAAGACCCCCAGTGGATGCCTGACATCACAGGTAGTATTAGAGTCCACACATACAATTTTTTTCCCTCTAGGGGTTTAGCTCATTGGGTAGAGCACTGCGCTGCAGTCTCTGAGGTCCCGAGTTCAATTCCCAGCACCACAAAAGTGGGAGAAGGACCTGGCAATCCACTCCCAAGGCAATCCCGAAACAGTCAGCCATTGAAAACCCTATGAGGGTCGCTATGAGTCGGATACCGACTCCATGGCACCTAACAACAACAACAAAATGCCCTGAAGTGTTTCTGCATTGTATCATGGTTAATATGTCTTTGCATTTTTTTCTGCTCTGGTGCCTCTTCTGTTCACTGCTTTTTTGTTTTGGGGCCATTATTGGGTAAAATAGGGTTATTGAACATAAGCACTGCAATACCATAACAATCAATCTGAAAGCTGAGAAGGCTACTAAGTAACTAATGAATGAGTAGCACACATAGCATGGATACAAACTCTGGATGGAGGGTTGATTACTTCTTTGGCTGCATACAGCAGAAAGGTGTGAGATTTCATCATGGTACTCCAAATGGCATGCAATCTAAAAGTCACAAATTGTTTATTTCTGGAAATTTTTATTTTCTATTTGAAGACTGTGGTAAGTCACAGCTAATAGACATCTCAAGATCTGTCCTGAAGTACACTGCTATCAGTGATAGAATTACATCCATATGACTACAAGAAAGGCCAGTTAATATGACTACTATTCAAACTTATGCAACCACTACTAAAGCCACAAATGAAGATAGGGAAGATTTTTACCAGCTTCTGCAATCTGAAATAGATCAAACATATAATCAGCATGGGCTGATAATTAAAAGTGACTGGGATGGAAAAGTTGGAAAAAAAGGAAAAGGCTCAGTAGTTGGAAAATATGGCATTGGTGACAGAAATGATGCTGGAGATTCCATGATATAATTTTGTCAGACCGAGGGATGACCTTTTCATTCCAAATACATTTTTTTTCTCAAAAATAAATGGTGACCATACACATGAATTTCACCTGATGGAACATAAGTGAACAAAATTGACTACATTTGTGGAACGCGACAATGGAAAAGCTCAATATCAAAGTTAGAACAAGATGAGGTGCTGATTGTAGATCAGATCATCAACTGTTCATATGCAGATTCAAATGGAAACTGAAGAAAATTAGAACAAGTGGACAAAAACCAAGGTATGACTGTGAGTATATCCACCCTGAGTTCAGGGACCACCTCAAGAATAGGATTGGTGTGTTAGATACTAATGATTGATGAGTTGTGGCATGATATCAAAGACATCATTCATGAGGAAAGCAAAAGATTGTTAAAAAGACAAGAAAAAAAGAAAAGACCAAATTACATGCCAAAAGAGATTCTGAAACTTGCCCTTGAATGATGAACAGCTAAAGTAAAAGGAAGACATGATAAAGTTAAGGAACTAAACAGAAGATTTCAAAGGGCAGCATGAGAAGGCAAAATCAACTACTATGATGACATTTGCAAAGAGCTAGAGATAGAAAACAAAAAGGGAGGAACATGTTCTGTTTTTCCCAAGCTTAAGGAATTAAAAAAAACAAAATAAAACAAAACCAAGCCTCTAGTGGCACTACTGAAGGATTCTACAATGAAAATATTAAGTGCTGCAGAAAATATCCAACAAATATGGAAGAAATACACAGTCATTATACCAAAATGAATTGGTGGATGACTAATCATTTCAAGAGGTTGCATATGATCAGGAACCAATGGTACTGAAGTACAAAGTGGAAGCTGCCTTAAAGGAATTGGTGGAACAAAAGACTCCAGGAATTGATAGAATATCAATAGAGATATTTCAACAAACAGATTCAACACTGGAGGTACTCACATGTTTATACCAAGAGATTTGGAAAAGAGCTACCTTGCAAACTGGTTGAAAGAGATCCATATTTGTGCGTATTCCCAAGAAAGGGGTCCAAACAAATGTGGAAATTATTGAACTATATCATTAATACCACATGCAAGTAAAATTTTGCTAAAGATCATTCAAAAGTGGCTGCAACAGTATATAGACAGGGAACTGCCAGAAAGTCAAGCCAGATTCAGAAGGGGACATGGAAACAAGGATGTTATGGCAGACGTCAGATGGAATTTAGGCCAAAAGCAGAGAATACCAGAAAGATGTCTATCTACGTTTATTGACTATGCAAAGGTATCTGGCTGTGTGGGTCACAACAAATTATGGATAACATTGCAAAGAATGGGAATACCAGAGCACTTAATTGTACTCATGAGGGAACTGTACATGGACCTGGAAGAAGTCATGAGAACAAAGCAAGAAAACACTGGTTGGTTTAAAGTCAGAAAAGGTGTGTGTTAGGACTATATCCTTTCACAATACCTTTTCAATCTCTATGCTGAAACTGGACTTTATGAAAAATATTGTGGCATAGGATTGGAGGAAGACTCTAACAACCTGCATTATGCAGATGACACAATTTTGCTTGCTGAAAGTGAAAAGGATTTGAAACTTTTACTAGTGAAGATCAAAGAACACAGCCTTCAGTATGGATTGCACCTCTGCATCAACAATACAAAAATCCTTAAAACTTCATCATGATGCACCTTTATTGTAAATGAAGAAAAGATTGCAGTTGTTGAAGATTTTGCTTTACTTACTTCTACAATCAACACCCATGGAAGCAATAGTTAAGAAATCAAAAGATGCACTGCATTGGGAAAAGTTGTTGCAGAAGATCTCTTTAACATGTTGAAAAGTATAAATGTCACATTGAAGATGGTAGTGCAACTGTTCATGACATCACATCTTGAGTTGCATCATATGCTTGTGAAAGCTGGATATTGAATAAGTGAGACAGGAGAAGAATTGATGATTTTGAACTATGGTGCTGGAGAGGAACTGCCAAAAGAACCAATAGATCTATCCTAGAAGAAGTGCAACCAGAGTAATCCTTGGAAGTGAGGGTGGCTAGACTGCATCTTACGTATTTTGGATATGTTGTCAGGAGAGACCATTCCCTGGAGAAGGACATCATGTTTCGAAGAGTGATGTGTAGCAGAAAAAGGAAAACCCTCTACTAAATGGACCAACACTGTGACTGCAATGATGGGATTAAGTATAAGAAAGATTGTTTGTATGGTATGGTATCAGGTAGTGTTTCTTTGGTTGTATATAGAGTCATGATGAGATGGACCCAACTGGATGCGACATAACAACAACAACAAACAGAATCCTTGGAAAGTGAAACCATGAATAAGAAGGAACTTTTCTATTCAGATTTGTGTAACCATCCCTGCAATCATTTATTGATCATTTTCATTAACAAAAAGTAATCCTTTTACCTTTAACCATCACCTGTCACTCCTCCCAGGGCCCCAAACCATAGAATTACTAATTTACTTCCTGTATCTATAGATGTACCTGTTCTAAACATTATATATAAGTAGAATCATATAATGTATGATCTTTTATACTGGCCTTTTTCACTTAATGTATTGTTACCAGGTTCATTCTCGCTGTTCAAGTAACTTTTGATAGTTTTGGCTGTATATTGTAGAAGTTTTTCAACAAGAGAGCTAATGAAGGCATTGCCACCTCTAATCTAATATACTATAGAAATATTTTTAAATGCCATATTGAAATTTGTTCTATTTTACACTCTACCAAATATATTTTATGTGAAGAAGCTTAAATATTTTCCACTGGTTATGTTCTTTAGACTGTTCTGCCATTCGGGGCTTCTCAAAGTTCATTATCGTCTATAAACAGGACATACACTTTTCTACATAAGCCTTTTCTTTAGTACATCATAGAATGGAATAGCAGTAAATAGGTTGTATTCAGTCTGCAAATATATCTATGGTTATTGAAACTGATTATTTAGGTGTATGTCTCAGGAATCCTATTAGACTAAATCCTACTCCCTCACAGAAGAGATCATCATGCTCTTGAAAGCACAACACCTACCTTTGTTTGACACAGTTTTGTATTATCTCCTTCCAAAATTTGGTTATGAAATCATGATGAATGATTCTTAAGAATGATGAAATATACATTTGTACATCACAGCATTTGTGAATAGTTGAGTTAATCCTGAAAAACAAAATATTAACAGCTTGGTTTGCTTGATTATGTGTGTGATAAGGTAGCTAACATTCTTTTCCTCCTATCTGTAGAAATGGTAAGTGAAAATTTGCATTCTAGGTAGAGCTTCCTCTTGGGGAAGCAATAGAAACCTAGACTGACATTCCCTAAGCCTGAAACCTTGTTAAAAGTGGTTTCAGTCCTGGGGACCTAATGCACTGATTGCTTCTCTAGGAGGAGCCTCATTGCTTGCTCCATTCGGTCGTATTACTGAGGGTCTAATTACATCTATTATGCGTTCAGTTTCAAAGAAAGTTGTGGAAGAAAATTAGGGTTATTAGGGGGTGAGATTGGGGCCATGTAACACACACACACACACACACACACACAGAGGCCACACACATGGTGGCTTCTGAGAAATGCTCTGGTGACCAGATTGAAGTATTTGTGAAATTATGCCTAAACTATCAAGTGTGTTACTGTAACAAGACAGAACAGAGATAGCTCCAATTCTGTATGATTGCCCAGGCAACAGGGATCCAATTACACTGTCAAAACCTGAGGTGCTGGAGCTTAAAAGCCCCATAAGACTTCTCAGTAACCAAAATCTTTTTCCCCATCAGTAAAAGGGTGAGTAAAGCATTTTTATACCATTGTAAAGTGTCATTTACCCTCAAAACTCCCCAAAACGTTCCCTAGTCCACTCTTCTCCTCTAGAATACAAATAGTATATGCTTATGCTATGCTTTTGTGTAGCCTGAACGAAGACTATTATCATGGTCTAATAGAGCTCAAAATGGAAAGAGAGGGAGGGGGCAGAAGGGAGACTCATTATTTTTTAAATAGGTTTACTTTTCCCATAGGAATCTTATATATCCCACTTAGCAGAGCTCATTCCAGCACTGATTAAGTGGGAAATACACAGAATCTCAAAAGGTCAGATCTATAATCAGCTGTCTTCAGGGATGGATATGGAAAACTTCTTAATCTAGCTTGAATGCATTGTTATTTTATAACAAAGTGCAGCAAACGACAAGCCATTAAGGATAGGTATAGTATATATATATATATATATGTATATATATATATATAT
>VMDO01013100.1:0-23997 GCA_007922755.1 Pedetes capensis | reverse complement strand
GTTTATGTGGGAATGGCTCTGCATCTATTTGTAAGAAACAATTCACAAATTGGAGTCTAAAAATGTGTGCTTTAAAAAGTTTGTAAAAGAAAGAGGACAACAGAAAAAGAGGAAAAACAAATGAGTTCTTCCTATGTTGCCAAACTGTGTAACTGCAAACCTGTGATAAACACTTCTTTGTGGGAAGAATATACTTGTGGAACCGGATGGCTTAAGCTGGACAAAGCCTGATTTCTTGTCTCTTTAAATGCATTTTTACTTATTTTTAGTAAAGAATTATTAGTCAATATTACATTAAAAATGACTTTGGTCAAAAACTGAAGGTTTTTGCCATCCCTATTTATGTCTTTCACATAAATTTTCAGTCATTTCTATCACCTTTATGCTGAGAATGGCACCCAAATACAAAATGTTAAATCAGTCATGAACCTGAACACTTGCTTATCTATGTGGAAGAAAAAAAAAAAAACTGTTCTCTTCTCTACCTATTCCCTATATTTATTAAGTTAAACCTGGAAGAGATTTGACCTTGGAGTTGTCTTGAGCTGTAAGAATGAAAGAAAGTGTGAAGGCTTCACATTGAAACACTATTCCACTTGTTTACTTCCTTGGACACAACATGGAGACAACACAAATGATGGAAAGAAGGTAACATAGGTGTTAGGGTGACTTTTTCTTTTCACTACATGAGTGACCTTTATCTGGTTTATGAAAATGGTTGTCATTCCTATCTTTCCCACTTCCTGAGGAAGACTTGGAAATGAAACAGAGAAACCTGGAGTAGAACAGGGATTTCTTGCCTCTTTTGCTTATGAGAAATCTGGGAGAAAGTCTACAACATGTGCAGACAATGTACAAGTGAACGTCTGCTTCTCATAGTTCTGAATATGTCTCAATGACTCAGAGATGATTTCTCTTTGTGAGGGACACTCAGGGCACAACTGCCAGGAGATGGGAGAACCAGTGATGAGAAGGAGCTGCCACAGGGACCAAAAATGCCTGTCCCCCACTGAGTCTATGGAGTGGACCTATGGGAATAGATTGGGAGGGAGCTTGAATTCTAGTCAGGTGACCCTGAGAGACCCAGATAAGTTCTCTAGTTCTCATTTTTCTCTTCTGTAGCATGAGGAGGATGATGTAGGTGTTTCAAAATTTTGAAGCATAACTAATAATGATTGATGCACTCAAGCAGTAGTGTTTAATTAGTGCTCAGTAGAAATCAGCCTATGATAGTGCTGATGTTGAGAAGCAAAGGTATTCTAAAGGTGATAAAAGCCCTTTCTGTCCTAATCAACAAGGACAAGGAAGAAAAACTAAATGTGTTTGTCAAGAGGCATAAGTGTTTTGGGTACTTGAATAAATCAAGTGTTTCAACAGATCCAGGAATATGCCTACCAGGAAATAAGGCCTTGCCTACCAGGAAATAAGGCCTTGGAAAGAAGAGCCTTCCATGCAGATTGCAGATGGTATATTCTGCTCTCCCATTTCCAACCAAGGGAGTCTGGCTTTGCATAAACGCTTATCTTGACCTGAAAAGAATGCCTTGGCTTTTGCTTTGGCTTTTTTTTTTTTTTTTGGGGGGGGGGGTTTCCAGTTTGTTTATTTTCTTTTAAAAATAAATTTTATTGAGTGTCTTTAAGGATTATGGTATGATATTATGAGACACATGTTGATGTTGTTGTTAGTTGCTGTTGAGTTGGTGTCCGATTCATAGCGACCCTATGTACAATAGGCCAAACAATATTGTTAGGGCTTCTCTGCTATTCATAGGGTTTTCAATGGCTGATTGTTTTTTGGGAGTGGGTTGCTGGGTCCTTCTCCCAAGCCTACAGCACCTGGTGTTCCCCGGCAGTCTCTCATCCAAGTACTAATTGGACCTGACCCTGCTTAGATTCTGAGATCTGACAGGATAGGATTCCACAGTGGTATGGCTGCAGGCATGACACCCATATAGGTGGTAAAATGATTATTGTAGTGGAACAAATTAACATGTCTATAATCTCACATAGTTATTGTTTTGGATAAGAACAGATAAAATATACTTCTTGATAAAAATCCATAATATGTTATAATTTTATTAACACTTGTTCTTATGTTGTGCATTAGATTTGAATAAAAGCTCATACTTACTAACTTAAAATTATATTATAAAGATACAGTAAACAAAGCACTATGGTACTAGCATGAACACAGAAACAGAAAAATTGAAAAAAAATAAAGAAGCCCAGAAGTCAATCCAAACATACAGAGTTAATCAGTTTTTAACAAATGCATTGAGAAGACTCAATGAGGAAAGGATAGTCTCATAAATAAACATGGATGGAAAAGTAGGTTTTTTTCATGCCAAAGAATGAAATAGGACTTCATACCAAGCACAAAAATCTATTTACCTAAGTGTAAGATCTGAAAACTGTAAAACTAGAGGAGGACCAGGTAAAAACATTTGGACACTTGCCTTTTAAATATCTTTTTTAATAGAATATCAAAAGCTGAGTCTTTGGAAGGAAAAAAATGAATGTGGACACACCAACCTAAAGAGCTTCTACGTAGCAAAGGAAATAATCAATATAAAATGAAAAAATAACCTATTGACTGGGAAAAAAAATAGACATTTTCAAACCACAGAGCTGAAATTTATGAAGAACTCTTACAACTCAATAGCAGAAAAAAAGAAACCCAAAGAACCCAATTATCATGGGCACAGGACTTGAACATTCTCCAAAGAAGGTATTAAAAATGGTCAGTATCTATATGACAAAAGTACTCAACATCATTAGTCATTTTTGTTGTTGTTGTTAGGTGCTGTTGAGTCAGGTCCAACTTATAGCAATGGAGGTGCAATTTAAAGTCACTTGAGATATTACCTCATATGCGTGAGGGTGATTATTATCAAAAAGACAGGAGATAACTAATGTTGTCAAGGATGTGGAGAGAAAGAAACTCTGGTACAATATTGCTGGGACTGCAGATTGGTACATCCATGGGAAACAGTATGGAGGCTCCCAAAGAAATAAAAAAGAATGCTCCTGAATAGTTGCAACTATCCAGGCAACATGATAGTTTTAATCATGCACAGAATTTTTTATGAGATCTGGGATTCTGAAATAAGCCTAAGAATTTTAGATCCTGAGTGTGATGATATCTGCTAACCTAGAGCTGCTATGAAGTATCTGTGAAAACAAATATCCTTGCCATATAAAGGGAGGTAAAGATTCAACTAGACTCTTTTTTGGCAAACTTTTGTATTTAACTGATAAGGAGATTGTTTACCAAGAAAATATCTAACTAAACTACTTGTACCTGTTACTATCTGCCCTGGAAAAGTAATTGCCTGTGAATATCAGAATAGTCAGACTAGGAGATCTTAAAATCATATATTAAGTTAAATGCATATACATATGTTGTTGTTGTTGTTAGGTGCCATGGAGTCAGTATCTGACTCATAGCAACCCTATATACAACAGGGGAAACATTATTGTCAGTGCTTCTCTGCTTTTCATAGGGTTTTCAATGGCTGATTGTTTTTTTGGAGTGGGTTGCCAGGTCCTTGTCCCATGCCTATAGCACCTGGTGTTCCCAGGCGGTCTCCCATCCAAGTACTAACCAGGCCTGACCCTGCTTAGCTTCTGAGATCTGAGGGGATTGGATGCCACAGGGCTATGGCTGCACATATATATATATATATATATATATATATATATATATATATATATATATATATAATGCTAAATAGGGAAGATACAATACATTTTCTCTAATCCATGCCTGTTGGCACAATCATTTAAGGAGTCATTTGGAAATAATAAACAAATTAGTAAATTTCAGTTATACATTTAAGTTGTGAAAAGTACAGAGGAGAATGAGATTTTGCTATTTCATTAAAGTAGAAAAATTGAGAAGGAGGCAGGATGAGCACAAGTTCAAGGCCAGAGGCAACCTGAGTAACTCAGCAACACTAAGGTAAAAAAAAAAAAAAGCAACAACAACAACAGAAACTAGCAAATGGAATATAAGTGGAGCCAAGTGGTAGAGTACTTTCAAAATTATGTGCAAGGCCCTGGGTTTAACTCCCAAGTCCCACAATAAACAAAACATAAACAAAAGAAAAGATAGAAAAGTAGCTAAACTATTGCTTTATTTGAACCTAGCATATATCATACTACAACAAATCTTAATTTTCATACATTTACTGTGAGTCTACTATGTATATAAAAAGCACTGATTAAATAGTAGAATTGAATAATGAACATACCTTATAACCTAATGGAAGGAGACAAACCACAAGCGAAGGAACAAACAAGGTTGCTTGGGTTGTGGAGGAGGAAATCTCCCCTTGTGGTGTCCAAGGGCTGGTTTAGAGCGGACTTTTATGAGGTGCCATGTGAGCTGAGGCAGGAAAGATGAAAGGGGGCTAGTCATGAGAAGGAGCCCTGTGAGACAGAGAAGTGTCACATGTTTAGAGGATGAAAAGGTGTCAAGCAAGGCTGAAGCACAGCGAGGACAGGGAGAAGAAGACCTGAGGGACGAGATCAGCTAAGTGCTAGAAGCCGTGGTGGGGTAAGGACTTGGAAACCACTAACTAGTGTGCGTGTGTGCGTGTGTGTGCGTGTGTGTGTGTGTGTGTGTGTGTGTGTGTTTGTGAGAGAGAGAGAGAGAGATTTCAATCTTTCATGTGGACAATGGAGTTGCTGGTTTGCATTTTGTACAAAATGCATAACCATCTTGTACATTTTGCACTTTGTATTTTGCATTTTGCATTTTGTACAAAATGCAAACCATCTTTTTGTACCCATGCAGAACTACCACAGTTAAGGAGTCTAAAAACTGGGAAAACTGTCCATTTCAGGTGGAATTCCTCCCTTGCAGAGGACACGCTAGTTGAGAAAGAGAGAGATGTTTTCACACATACAGATATATGCACACACATATGCCACAGCCACATTTCTTTACATGTTTTATTTAAGCAGGGACATGACTTTACTTAATAACCTTTGGATCTAACAACTTGACCTTGACATGAAGGATGAGCTATAGGAAGACAAGATTAAATGCAGAGAAACCAATTAGGATGCTATTGTAACATCTTAGGCAAGAGCTGGGAACTTGAATGCAATGGGGTCTAGGGAGAGAGTGACACATACGCCCACATACAGAGGATATATTTTGGAGGTAAGTTTGCCTGATGGATTGGTTGTAGAGGTTGAGTCACAGGAAAATTAATGTGGGTTGTGGAACAAAGTAGGCAGGGAGTGGGTAGGTGTTTAACATGACAGACCCTTGTTGTAGCAAAGCACTCTGGCCTTCCATAAATCACTGTAGCATGCAACAAGAACTCAAAAGGACCAAGAAAACTCCATTAGCACTGAACCATAGCATCTACATAATAGACATATTTAATAAAATGACATTAGTGCTATTCATTTTCCTTGTTATACATATTTGAGAAAGCAGGCCAGAGAAGTATAAAATGGTACCTATAGTATTATCATATTTTTACTTCATTACAGGAGAAAAATGGAATCAAGGGCAGACTGTTCTACTAAGGTGGGTGGAAAATGCACTCCCTATGTTTCCCCCAAATGCTGAAATCTCCTTTGCTGTGTTCCACACAGAGCTGCAACATGTTTTTGAATAGTGTGATTCACTGCTGTGGACCAGGAAAGAGGGTGTGGGTGAGGTTTCCTTTGTGATGGTATTCTCCAAAAAAGGGATATGACCATATAGTAGATAATAATCATATAAAATCAATGTATATTTTATATGATAATAATTATATAAAATCAATGAGAATCCTTTCACTGGGAAAGGATTAGAATAAAATAGAAAACATTATAACATGTCTGCTATAATATTGTTTTATGAAATTTTTATTTTTCATTCACTTATATGTGGACATATGTATGTGTCACAATAATAAAATAGGTTTCTTACAATGAGTCTAGATTAAAAATTAAGCTTGAAAGACTGTATCTCTAAAGGACATTCTGTGTCTTTATGGCAGTCCAGGTTGAATGAGGAGAGACTGGAGATCAATTACTTGGTGGGTAGTAGTTCTTGGAAAAAAGATGGCGAACATAAAACCTGCCAACAGACTTGGGAATTGAGAGGAGTGTGCAGAGAGTTTTCCAGAAAACCAGAAGTAAACCACAGAACAGCAGGCTGGTAAACAGAGACTGCTCAGCATCTGAGAAAGGGTTGGCAACAGGCAGGGTGGAAGTCTTATCAACAATCTTCATATGAAACAGTTTTGCCTATGTCCACCTTTGTATACTCCCCATTATAAGTTGCTGTTGTTATCATTGTTAGGTGCTCATAGTGACCCTATGTACAACAGAACAAAAAACCCCTAACATGCTGTCATACCAGCACTATTGACAGTGCTTCTCTGCTATTCATAGCATTTTCAATGGCTAATTGTTTTGTAAGTAAGCTACCACATCCCCCTCCCATTTCTGCAGTGCTGGGGATCAAGCCTAGGGCATCAGAGTGTGCAGAGTAGCACTCTATCAACTGAGTTGAACTCCAGACCCTCTATGTTGTTGTTATTGTTGTTGTTGTTGTTAGGTACCATCTAGTCATGTCCGACTCATAGTGACCCTCATAGGGTTTTCAATGGCTGATTGTTTCGGGATTGCCTTGGGAGTGGATTGCCATGTCCTTCTCCTATCTTTGTGGTGCTGGAAATCAAAGTCAGGACCTCAGAGACTGCAGAGCGGCGCTCTACCAACTGAGCTAAATCCCAGCCTCCTCTAAGTTGTAGGTAGGGGCTAATAACTAGCATCTAAAGAATTCCACCCCCACATGTCTGTCAGTTTGCCGCACGGTGGGGGCTTGTGTGTTGGGAGGAGGCTGAAAGCTATGCCATCGGTATCTCAGATACAGCAGGGTCACCCATGGTGGACAGGTTTCAGCTGAGCTTCCAGACTAAGACAAACTAGGGAGTAGGCACCGGCAAACTGTTTCTGAAACAACAAGTCATTGAAAACCCTATGGATAGCAAAGGAACACTGTCAGATATAGTGCCAGAAAATGAGCCCCCCAGGTTGGAAGGCACTCAAAAGACTACTGGGGAAGAGTTGCCTGCTCAAAGTAGAGTATACCATGATGACAGAAATGGAGTAAAGCCCCAGGGACCTCCACTTGCAGATGTGGTACAATTCAAAATAAGGAGAAACAACTGTAAATATCCACTAATAATTGGAATGTGGAATGTACGTAGTATGAATCTAGGAAAAATAGAAATCATTAAAAGAGAAATGGAGAGCGTAAACATTGCTATCCTAGGCATCAGTGAGCTAAAATGGACCGACATGGGTCACTTTGAGTCAGATAATCATATGGTCTACTATGCTGAGAATGACAAACTAAAGAGAAATGGGGTTGCATGCATCATCAAAAAAAAACATCTCAAGATCTGTCCTGAAATACAATGTTGTCAGTACTAGAATAATATCCATATGTCTACAAGGAAGGCCAGTTAATATGACTATTATTCAAATTTATGCACCCACCACTAAGGCTACAAATGAAGAAAGGGAAGATTTCAACCAGCTTCTGCCATCTGAAATAGATCAAACATGCAATCAGGATGTACTGATAATTACTGGTGACGGGAACGCAAAGGTTGGAAACAAAGAAGAAGGTTCAGTAGTTGGAAAATATTGTCTTGGTGACAGCAATGATGCAGGAGATCACATGATAGAATTTTGTCAGACCAATGCCCTTTTCACTGCAAATACATTTTTTCAACAACATAAATGGCGATTATACACATGGACATCACCAGATTGAACATACAGGAATCAAACTGACTATATATGTGGAAAGAGATGATGAAAAACCTCTATATTAAATGCCAAAACAAGACCAGGTACTGATTGTGGATCAGACCATCAACTTCTCATGTGCAAGTTCAGACTGAAGTGGAAGAAAATTAGAACAAGCTTTTGAGGCCAAGGTATGAACTTGAGCATATCCCACCTGAGTTCAGAGACCACCTCAAGAATATGTTTAATTCACTAGATACAAATGATAGGAGACCAGATGAGTTGTGGCATGACATAAAAGATATCATTCAAGAAGAAAGCAAAAGGTTACTAAAAAGATAAGAAAAAAGAAAAGACCAAATTACATATCAAAAGAGACACTAGACCTTGCCCTTGAATGTAGAGCAGCTAAAGTAAAAGGAAGACATAATGAAGTTAAGAATCTAAACAGAAGATTTCAAAAGGCAGCTTGAGAAGACAAAAACAAATATTATAATGACATGTGCAAAGAGCTGGAGTCAGAAAACCAAAAGGGAAGAACACACTCTGTGTTTCTCAAACTTAGGGAAGTGAAGAAAAAAATTCAAGCCTCAAGTGGCAATAGTGAAAGATTCTACAGGGAAAATATTAAACAATGCAGGAAACATCAAAAGAAGATGGAAGGAATACACAGAGTCATTATACCAAAAGAATTAGTAGATAATCAAACATTTCAAGAGGTTTCAAATGATCAGGAACCAATGGTGGTGAAGGATGAGGTGGAAGCTGCCTTGAAAGAACTGGTGAAACACAAGTCTCCAGGAATTGATGGGATACCAATAGAGATGTTTCAACAAACAGATGCAGCACTGGAGGTATTATCATGTTTATGACAAGAGATTTGGAAAACAGCTACCTGGCCAACTAACTGCCTATTCCCAAAAAAGGGGATCCAACTGAATGTGGAAACTATCGAACAATATCATTAATATTACACACAGCAAAATTTTACTAAAGATCATTCAAAAGTGACTGCAGCAGTATATAGACAGGGAATTACTGGAAAATCAAGCAGGTTCAGAAGAGAGTGGGGAACCAGGGACATCATTGCTGATGTCAAGTGGATATTAGCTGAAAGCAGAGAATATCAGAAAGATGTCTATCTATGTTTTATTGACTATGCAAAGGCATTTAACTGTGTGGATCATAACAAATTATGGATAACACTTCAGAAAATGGGAATACCAGAGCACCTAATTGTGCTCATGAGGAATCTGTACGTAAACCAGGAGGCAGTTGTTCAAATAGAACAAGGAAACACTGAGTGGTTTAAAGTTGAGAAAGGTGTGCATCAGGGCTGTATACTTTCACCATATCTCTTCAATTTATATGCTGAGCAAATAATCCGAGAAGCTGGACTTTATGAGGAAGAATATGGCATCAGGATTGGGGGAAGACTCATTAACAACCTGCATTATGCAGATGACACAACTCTGCTTGCTGAAAGTGAAGAGGATTGAAAACATTTACTGATGAAGATCAAAGATCATAGCCTTCAATATGGGTTATGACTAAACATCAACAAAACAAAAATCCTTACAACTGGGTCAATATGCAACTTCACAATAAATGGAGAAAAGATTGAGGTTGTCCAAGATTTTGCTTTGCTTGGCTCTGTAATCAACACCCATGGAAGCAGCAGGCAAGAAATCAAAAGACGCATTGCTCTAGGAAAAGCTGTGGCAAAAGATCTCTTTAGAGTATTGAAAAGCAAAGATGTCACATTGAAGACGAAGGTGCGTCTGACTCATGCCATGGTATTTTCAGTGGCATCATATGGTTGTGAAAGCTGGACATTGAACAAAGGAGACAGGAAAAGAATTGATGCTTTTGATTTGTGGTGCTGGAGACGTCTATTGAATATACCATGGACTGCCAAAAGAACCAACAGATCTGTCTTAGAAGATGTGCAACCAGAGTGCTCCTTGGAAGCAAGAATGGCCAGACTCAGTCTTACATATTTGGGGTATGTAGTCAGAAGAGGTCAATCCCTAGAGAAAGATATCATGTTTGGGAGAGTGGCAGGCCAATGCAAAAGAGGAAAACACTCCACCAGATGGATTGACACAGTGTCTGCAACAATGGGCTTAAACATAAATAAGATCGTTTGCCTGGCACAGAATCGGCAAGTGTTTCGATCTGCTGTACATAGGGTTGCTGTGAGTTGGACTTGATTCGATGGCACCTAACAACAACAACAACAACAACAACAACAAAGAATTCCAGATATATCCTGTCAATTCTGTCTCTTCCAGTGGAGAAATCAAGAGACAAGGAATGTAGCTGCATAGTTTGTATTTCTGAATCCCCATTAACCAGGGCAAAGGCTATCTGTAGGATCTGTTGTATAGAAAATACCTATACCTGATTTCTTCTTGTCACTCACAGATGATGCCTGTGAGCTTATCAAACAGCCAAAACAAAGCCAAATGAGGAAGTATCCAAGATCTCTCTTGGAAGTGGCAAATGTTTAAAAGGGAAAGGATTCAAAGGTTTTTAGCGTGACTAAAAAAGCTTGTGGTTCTCCAAGCATCCTCTACATGGGACACCTCATTCAGACAGGTCATTGCATAAGGCTAGGGTTCACGTCTCTGTGTCCGTTTTTTTCTCCTTAAAGCTCTTGTCTCTTAGGGGGGCATAAGTCATGCATAATTGAGCACCAGGCCAGCTGTAACTCTGAAACCTGAGGATGCTGAAAGAGAGGGCCTTGTGATAGTCAACAGAACATTGGATCAGCCCTTGTTTTTCCTTAAACCTTGCTTGAAATGCTATTCTGTCGTCGATTTTTTTCCAGATAATTCTAGAGCTGAAATCAAGGCCATCTTGGGCTTTTAAAAAATGCTCCTTCATGAATGAGGTGGCTTTAAGTATGCACAGAGAAGGGTGTGGCATGGTTATTGGAATGAGCCTAAGGGGAGGAAAATGTTAAGTATTTTAATTAGTAAATGTAGAAGAGAACAATTCAGACATTGTGCATCATTTTGAGTGCTGCAATTTAAGGGAATATAAGCAAACTGGAATATGCTCAGAAACGGAAAATAGGCTGGTTTACACATTGCAGATCTGGGAAACAAATTCCATGAGATGCAATTAAGGAAAGTCAGAATATGTTTATTCAAAAAGGAAGTAAAAGTTCTTATTATTTTGCTTGCAGTGGACTAAAGTCTGGAGCTTTTCCAAGAAAGTTTAGTCAAAGAAAAGAAAAAACGTTTAGGGAACTGTAAAGGGGGACACCATGTATTTTTAAAGGACATTCATGTAGACAGAGGACAGAGTAAACATCCTGGAATCTCCATTTTCTCATTTATAAAAAAAAGGAGGGAAAGGTTACAAGACAAAAGGATAGAGATAGAGTTTGACAAAACTGTTGTTTTTCAGCAGAGGTGGTCCAGATTTTGTGAGGATTGATGCTTATGTAATTTGAGAACCCTTTTTAAGAAAAGAAAAGTAGACATATAAATTAATACTTATTTAGAAGTTGCAATTCTTTAAGAAATTGATATCACCCAAGGAGGCCTGTTTTGTCTATAGCACAGAATGCCAGTCACTGAAATGGATGAATTTTGCAAAAGAGAGAATTTATTTATGAGCTGCCAATCTTGAGGAGGTAGGTGCCCCAAATCTCAAATCCACACAGAGTTTATACCTGCAGCTGTAGCACCGTGGCATTCGATCTCATCAAATCTCAGAAGCTAAGTAGGGTCCATCCTGCTTAGTACTTGGATGGGAGACCGCCAGGGAACACCAGGTGCTGTATGTTTGGGAGAAGGACCCAGCAATCCACTCCCAAAAAACAATCAACCATTGAAAACCCTGTGAATAGCAGAGAAGCACAACAATAGTGTTTTGTCTATTGTACATAGGGTTGCTATGAATTGGACACTGACTCTATGGCACTTAAGGACAATAATCATAGAGTTTAGGAGTATTTATGGAATAGAGTCCCTACATATCTGTCAGCTTGTCATGGTGTGGGGCTTGTGTGTTGCTGTGATACCAAAAGCTATACCACTGGTGTTTCAGATACTAGCAGGGCCGACCACAGTGGACAGGTTTCAACTGAGCTTCCAGGCTAAGACAAACTAGGGAGAAGGACCTGTAGCCTACTCCCATAACAATTAGCCATCCAAAATCTTATGAATAACAGAGAAGCAGAGTGCCTGAAAATGAGCCCCTGGACTGGAAGGTAATTAAGAAATGACTGGGGAAGAGTTGCATCCTGAAAGTAGAGTCTACCTTAATGTTGAATATTGAGTAAAGCCTCTGGGACCTTCTATTGCTGATGTGGAATGACTCAAAATGAGAAGAAACATAGTGTCTGCAACATTGGGTTCAAATATAAAAAGACTGTGTCTGTGGCACAGTGTTATGTAGTGTTTTGTTCTGCTGTACATAGGTTCACTGTGGGTTGGATCCAACTCGACAACATCCAGCAGACAATACCCAGCAATAACATGAAACAGAGAATCTGGTCTAAGCATGGAGAAAAGTGAACTTCAGTTTCAGGAGGAAGAGGAAGAGGAAAGTGAAGTGATCTTTGATCTATGAATGCCTCATGGATCCTCATAGGATGCAGGTGCAGAAAATGACAGTGTTAGCTTGGTCTGAAAGTAATGTTCTTGGCTCTGTGACCTCCACAGCCCAGGCCCTAGATGAAGAGTGGGTGTTCTCAACTGGCTTGAGATAGACAAAAGCAGCCTCCAAGCTCCTGAAAATCAATTTCTACAATTGTTACCAAGGGGACCATATGTCAAACGTGTTATCAGTAGAAAAGTAAATGAGAATGCACTGTTTAACTTGTTGTTGTTAGGTGCCAGGTATGACTCATAGCCATCCTATGTACAACAGAACAACACACTCCTCGACACTGCACCATGCCTGGCACCATGTCAGTGCCTATCTCCTATTCATAGGGTTTTTAATGGCTGATTGTTTGGGGATTGCTTCAGAAGTGGATTTCCAAGTCTTTGTCCCATTTTTGTGGTGCAGAGTTTGGATTCAGGGCCTCATAGAGGGCAGAGCAGTGCTCTACCAACTCAGCTTAATGACCTCAAAAGTTGGTGATAAAAGCAGGTAACTAAAAGCCAGTGAAACTAGAGGGTGTATTTTTTTCCAGGTTTTCCCTTGGTTTCATGGACAAATACCAGGAAAAAGACATGGTCTTTATTAACTGCCACACTCACACCTCTATCATGTATCTACATGTTGGACTGAACCATTTTTCCAATGACAGCAGTGTTATAATGTAAATTTCTATAGTAAAAGTCTATAGAGAGAAGAATAAGAAAATAGGGAATAGAAAGAATAGGAACAAGGAATAGAAAGATAATTCAGCCTTTCTTTTACTATAATGGATAAATGTTTTTGATTATTGACAATTTAGAAATTTTTCCATGAGGCAGATTTTGATGCTATACATTTCAAGCCCCCTTTTCCTATCTCTATTACATATGTGGGAGAAAGACCTGGCAAATCTCTCCCAAAACTCAATCCACCATTGAAAACCCTATGAACAGCAAAGAAGCACTGAGAGTAGTGTTTTGCCTGTTGTAGGTAGAGTCACTATGAGTCTGATCTTGACTCCATGGCACCTAACAACAGCATTACATATGTAAATGTGGAATCTCTACATAGATTTGACTTTAATTTGTAAATTTCTCCCTTGGAGCCCTAACTTCTGCCAAAATGCCTCAGATTGATTTTGATTACCCCCCCACCAACTTCCATGCACAAAACAGGTGGTGTAGAGTCCTCTGCCTAAATACTAGCCAAAACAGTTTTGCTTTTCTCAGCTTCAAAAAGAAAACTTTCATACTTCAAGAGGATACCAGGGGCAAGCAGTGAAGATGCATTATCTGCCGAAGATTAAGAACTAAAGCAAGTGACAATTGGTCTGCTTTTTGTTATCACCATGAGCCAATTCTAAATAATGTCAATGGAAAAAAAAAAAAAAAAGACTGCACCGAAACTCTTTTTTTAGTTTGAGTTCAAAATAATTGTTGCAGTTACTCTTAGGTTTTAATAAGGTATATATAAACTTCAGATTCACACATTTTTATTACCTATATATACGAATAAATACTGTATTTTGCATGAGAGTTAATTTGGAAAACTCCAAGTTTTTAATATACATAGATTCAGTTACAGGAATTGGTTTCTGTAGTAAGTTCGTAGGGGCTCTAAATTGTCCAAGCAGGGTTTGCATGGACTCTGTGTTTCCATGTTCTGTGGTATTGCATGTTCTCATGATTAAATAGATTTGAAATAATCAATGTTAGTAGAGTGATTGCAAAGATAAAGAAATAGAACTTGAATTATAGTAGTTTTGTCATTTTTAGAGATTTGTTTCTGTTTAAAGTATAAAACAGTGATGAAGACTGCAAACTGCATATACTGTTTTGGTTTGGTGAGTGCAAATTTAAGTTCATATGGCCAATTACTGATTTGAATAATATATCTAAAATGAAATTCATCCTTCCTTTAACAATATTTGTTTGAAAAAATGAATGATTAAAAAGTAATGGTTACTAATTAGCATGTTATTGAAAATAATTTGTATAAAGGAGGATTTTGTGAAAAAGTACTCTCCTCCAGATATTAAGTATGATAAGTACTCCGGTCCACAAACCATGATTGGAAAATACTGAATTAGAGGCCCAAGCCATAGAACTAGAAGTGGGACAGTGCTGTAATCTCAAATGTTTCCCCAAATCCATATGCTTAAGTGATGGGTCCCCAAGGGGTGGCACTACCTGTGGAGGCTGTGGAACTTTAAGAGGCTTGCTGAGTTGGGTTACTGGGGGTGGGCTTTGGAGGTTTTACCTGGAACTTCATTTTCAGTAAGCTCTCTCTGCTTTCTGCAAGGGACCCTAAGGTGATGTCCGTTTGCCACAGGCTCAACCACTTGTCCCACTGCCATGCCTCCCCTGCCTCTTTGGACTGAAATTCTCTCAACTGTGAGTTTCAATAATCTTTCCTCTCATAAATTGTTTCCATCCAGTATTTTGCCACAGAAATGCACAAACTGACTAACACAGGCAGTGATGCTTGATTGTAAGGTGGAAAGATTTGCTCCATTGCTCCAGCTTCAAGAAATGCTTTTCTAAACAATAACAATTATTTAAAATTAAATAGGCTCTGTGTTAATTAGCCTTTTATTTCTGTGAAAAAATACCTGAGAGAAGCAATTTAAAGGAGGAAAGATTTATTCAACCTCATGTTTTCAGATGCTTCAGTCCATGGTGGGTCAAACACGGACAGGGAAAGGGACCTGGGCCAAGACATGCCATTCATATGTGTAACATCAATGACCTACTTCCTCCAGTGAGGCCCCACCTCCTAAAGTTTCCACCACTTCCTAAAATAGAGACACTAGCTGGAGAATAAACTTTCAACATGTGAGCCTGTTGGGGATATTTCATATTTAAATAACAACAGGGCTCTGAGAGTTAAGGGGTTTATGGAAGAAATGGTAAAGCAGAAACTGAAAGATGATCTCTGAGATTTTTCAGAAACAGCTCCAGTGTGAAACACAAACTGTGATGGTGAAAAGACTAAAGACTCAAGATCCTTCTGAAGATTCAGTAATATTTCCTTTTTAAAATTTTTGAAATATTTAATTGACAAATAATAATTATATATTATTGAGATGTCTAACATGATTTCATAAAAAATATATTATGCAATGATTTTTGTTATTGCTAAGTACAGTCAAGTTGGATCTGATTCACAATGATCTTCTTAGAGTTTTCAATGGCTGATTGTTTAGGGATTGCCTTGGGAGTGAATTGCCATATCCTTCTTCCATTTTTGCAGCACTGAGATTTGAACCCAGGGCCTCGGAGAGTGGAGAGCAGCACTCTACCAACTGAGCTGAACCAGAATCTTGGACAGTACAGCCAGTGCTGAGATGGGGGTCCATTTCAGGATCTGCATCTGATAAGCCTTTAGCCAGGTGCATGGATGGGTATGCTTTCCTCTGTGTTCTGGTGAGGGCATGCTTCCTTCAAGATAACCTGATGAAAGGTTCTGGTAGCAGGACCAGTGTCAACTAGGATTATAGCTGTGTTCACAGGGGTATGCATCCATTTGCAGGGCTGGAGCCTGGAGACCAAAGTTGGAGAGCTTTCTACCTGGGTGTGGGTGCACCTCTCAAAACAGCTTTCCTAGACCATGTACTCTACTGAGTTTTTACAGCCTCCTACATAGATTTTGCCTTTAGCCATACCACTGTGGCATCCAACCTCATCAGATCTCAGAAACTAAGCAGGGTCAGACCTAGTTAGTACTTTGATAGGAGACTGCCTGGGAACACTAGGTGCTGTAGGCTTGGGAGAAGGACCTGGAAACCCACTCCTGGAAAACAATAAGCCATTGGAAACCCTATGACTAGCAGAGAAGCACTAACAATACTGTTTCACCTGTTGTATGTAGGTTTGCAATGAGCCAGATACCAACATGACTATACCTAACAACAGCAATAACAAACTAGGTTGTAAAGCTCCCACAAAGGCACTTTTCTTAGATGGCCACAAAATTATTATTGGTATGGGGCTTATGAGCTGGGAATTCTTATTCTACCATTTTGTCAGCTTGTTGGGCCATTGTGCTTGTGTGTTGCTGTGATGTTGAAAACTATGCCAATATAATGTCAGATACCAAGAGGGCCGTCCATAGTAGACAGGTTTAAGCTGAGCTTCCAGACTAAGACAGACTAGGGTGAAGGACCTGGCAGCCCAATTTTGAAGCAATTAGCCATTGAAAACCCTATGAATAGCAGAGAAGCATTGTCAAATACATTGTTTTTTTGTTAGGTGTCATCAAATCAGGTATGACTCACAACAATCCTATGTACAACAGAATGAAACATTACCCAACACTGTACCATGCCCAACACCATTGTTAGTGTTTCTCTGCCATCCATAGAGCTTTCAGTGACTGAATGTTCCAGGAGTGGGCTGTCAGATCCTTCTCACAAGCCTATAGCACCAGGTATTCCATGGTGGCCTCCCATCTAAGTACTAACCAGGCCTGACCCTGTTTAGCTTCCAAGATCTGACAAGATTGAATGCCAGGATGGTATGACTGTAGGCATTGTCAAATATAGTGCCTGAAAATGAGGTCCCCAAGCTAGAAGGCATTCAAGAAACAACTGGGATGAGTTGTCTCCTCAAAGTAGAGTTGACCTATGAGGGGAATGTAGTAAAGCCCCTGAGTCACCCTTTTGCTAATGTGGCATGACTCAAAATGGGAAGAAACATAATGACTGCAATAATAGGCTCAATTATAAAGAGATCATATGAATGGCACAGTGTTGAGTAGTGTTTCATTCTGTTGTATTTAAGGTTGCTTTGAGTCTGATATGACTCAATGGCACTTAACAACAACTTCCTTTCTTCTCTGTTATATTTCTATTCAACCCATATATGTCAGTTATCTATTCCTGCAATACAAAGATAGTAAAGTATAACATCTATAAATAACAAATATTTATTATTTCATAGCTTCTTTGGAATGTAGGTATAGCTAAGGTGATTTGTTCTGGCTCAGGGTCTCTCATGAAAAAGCAATCAGACTGCAGCCAGATCTGCAGTCTCCTCTGAATGCTTCATTGTAGAAGTACTTGCCTTCAAATTTACTCAAGTGGTTGTTGACAGGCCTTAGATAGTAGCCAGTGATACTTTATATTTTACTGAAACACAGTCATGATCATAAGTTTACATCTTGTCATGATGTTTTCATGCTGGAATGGCAGAGTTGACTTCTATTTTCTTCCTTTCTATATTCCTGATGCTCTGATATCTGGGGTCTTGTTAAACTGAAAGGGTCAGCCCCTTCAAGAGTTAAGTCATTCCTAGGTAAACAACTTGCTTAAGAGCACATCTTTTATAAGTGAACCAAACAATCCAGAACTTATAACCTTTTCTATATCATTTTATTGGGCTTTCTGATTCTGGGACACTTTCTGCTCATGGCCCATTATCAGATAACTAATAAGAGCTTGAACAGTTGAGATCACCTTCAAATTATTCATGATCTAGCCTTAAATATGTGTAGCTTGTTCACCTTGCTTGACACATTATTTCCCTCAAAAACTACAAAAAAAGAGAGGCTTTTGACCACAATCTCTTGCTTTCTCTTATCCCATTCCTCTTACCATGGTGCTTCGTAATGTGTGACATGCCATGCCTTCTGTTTCTAAGGAACTTTGACTATAGTAAAAATATCTTTTAGGTATTTGGTTGTGCACACCTGTAAATCTAGCACTTGGGAGGCTGAGGTAGGAGGATTACAAGTTTGAGGCCAGCTTAAGCTTCATAGCAAGGTCCTGTTTCAAAACATGCAAAAAACCAGCAAAAACTGTCTTCTTTTATAGTAATTATCTTCATGTCTATATATCTTAATATACTTAATTTAAAAAAAATTCCAAGCCGGGCACACTGGCACATGCCTATAATCCCAGCAACTCGGGAGGCAGAGGCAGGAGGATCTTAAGTTCGAGACCAGAGGCAGTCTGCGTAAATTAGTGAGACCCTGTCTCAAAAAGTAAAAAAAAAGGGGGTGTCTGGGGGTGCAGCTCAGTGGTCCAGCACTTGCAAAGCATGCAAGCAAGAAGCCCTGGTTTCAACCCCCAGTACCGAAAAAAAAAAAAAAGTCCATGTGCCATTGAAGCATTGTGACAAAGACCCTACAACCTCAAAGCCTAAAATATTTACTCTCTGGCCCTGTACAGAAAATGGTTATTAGCTTTTATTTAGGAGATGTTCTTCCAAGTTCACTTACATGGCTATTGGCAGACCTCAGTATATTCCAAACTCACTCACAGCTGTTCTATATACTAGACCTTAGTTCTAAAAGCAGGAAAATTCCAGGAAAACTTGTATAGCTGGTCACCCTAAAAAGACAAGGCAGTTTGAGTTCTCCAAACTGAAGAACCCAAGGTGGAGTGTATAGGAATGAGACCATAATCCTTTTAAAACTTATCTTAGAAAGTATATTCTATCACTTCTGCCATATTATTACGAAGTGAATTGGTAAGTACAGCCCACACTGAAGGGAGCATATAAGGCCATGAATACCAGGAAACAGGACTCGGAGGGGTCCTATTTAGAAGCCACTTACCACATCATCCTGTCCTTTCCTATCTTTTCACTGCTACAGCAATAAATGAGAAAACGCATTTTTAGTTTGTGCATAGCATGAGCCCACATTTCTTGGCACTATGCTAGATACATGTGTCCCTTAACACATGAAAGAGTAAAATGAACCCAAAGACATAGATCATGTTTTAGTGTGGAAAGTAATGGAATCATGATAAAGTATATGAGAATTATAATAATAAAATATCTATAATTCGTTGTTATTGTTGTTAGGTACCATCTAGTTGGGTCCAACTCATAGTAACCCTCATAGGGTTTTCAATGGCTGATTCTTTTTAGGATTGCTTTGAAAGTGGATTGCCACCTCTTTCCTCTGTTTTTATGGTGCTAGGGATCAGACCCAGGTCCACAGAGAATGCAGAACAGCACTCTACCAACCGAGCTAAACCTTAGCCCATATATATAATAGATAATAATATATAATAATAATACTTAATAATAAAATATCTGAAAATTAATGTTAAATTGCAAACATCACTAGCTTATGGTTTATGGGATACCTTCCTCAAAATACCACAATGAAATTTCACAACTGAAATCTTCCCAGGAATCAGCAATTCCTGACAAGTACATCTTTAGTGTACATAAAGCACAAAGGATGCTTAACTATGCTTAAGAAATATCTAACCTTCTGTATGACTTCATACCAGCAAGAAGCAGTAGAAAGCCCACTATTTCTTTTTTTAAATGTATTGACTTACTAGATGACTTAAAAATAACTGAGAAGTAACCCCTACATTTTTTTTCTTCAAGTATTCTGTGCTCTCAAAATTGTCTTCACCTGATTTAGCAGAATTTACATCATTCAATGTGTGATTTTTCTGAGGCAAACTTTGAGAGACCTTTTATTCAACTTATTTAAACTCTGCCCATGTCTATAGACAATGGGTGATGGAATTGTGAATGAGCTGATATTGCCATTTCAGTCTTCTTAATGATAAATATCAATCTCTCTAGTCATACCAATCATAAGACAATCCCCAAAGATCATTAAGAGAGCAAAATAAATGGATTGAGAGTGCTGCATTTCACGGGTTTCATACGTATACACAGCCTCAGTCTAAAATAAATATCACAGCACTGAGAAACTCACATTAGTTTGAATTCTGCCCCATAAAACATGAGCTAAGAGTCAACTTCCAGAATGGCAATGTTATTTATTGCAGAGAGAAAATGCCATATGGAGAGGGATCCTTGAGACCTGGATTCTGGGTTTAGCTACTCCTCAGCTTCAGTCTTTAACCTTGAGCAACTCATGGAACCTCCCAGGGAACAGTGATGGTAATAGAAAAACTTCTACTACAATTACTTTCAAGGGATCCTGTAAGAATTAATGAGGTAGAGTCTACAGAGCATTCTAAAGCCCATAGACAAAATGAAAAAGATAACTAAGAAATATTTTAAGATATTTGAAACCAGAATTAGTATCCAATTTAATTTTTTAAGGTGCCTATGCAAGACTGACTTATTCTTTAAAAATCCAAAGGTCACAGAAAGTGATCAAGCTGGGTTGTACTACATAGTTTAAAGTAATTCAAATGTCTTTATTAATTATGAAGCTGATTTTGGCAAATCAAATGAATTTCTGTTTACAATGAGGAATTGTGAAGAAAACTGTGTTAGGCAAGAATGGCCAAGTTGTAATTTCTTTTCCAGCCAGATATTATTATTCAATTCACTTTTCTTTCAAATGTGTCTATTCTGAGTGTTCATACTTCAAAATTTCAGCCCATAAACTTCTGACTTTCATTTTATTGGTTCATTATGAAGAACTGTTTTCTTACACAGAATTTTACATTATATCTGGGTAATATTTAAAAATTTTTTTCATCTAGTTGGGTCCAACTCATAGTAACCCTCATAGATATCATAGATATTTAAGATATCAACTATCTTAAATATGATAATAAAGGGTTAGCTATCTCCCTGTGTTTGATTTTCTAGCAACCTCAGTCAGATTAAAAAACTATATTTAAACACGGATTCTATTTTAAGATAAAATGAGTAGCCACTTACAATCTAACTAATTGGCATGAAATACAATGGCATATGGAAAAAACTGTCCAAGATTCTTAATATACAATATAAGCTGCACATATTTTGAATATTGCTAAAAATTCATTGTGAGCATATGAAAATATTTATATGGATTATCCATGTAGTGAGATGTCAAGAATTTTGTACTTCCTTTTAATTTCTGCTATGAATATTCATATACCTCACAGAATAAGCAGATATTATTTTCCTAATCATGAAATTATAAATCTAATTTTTGTATTAGAATAATTTCTACCTTTCCACTTTTCAGAGATTTTAAAGCTCAGTTGAGAAAATGAATTTATTAGGGTGGCTATAGATTACAATAAAATACTACATGTTTCCAAAAGTTAAAAGAAAAAAGTTTTGAATCTTTCACTATAAAGAAATGATAAATGTTTGGGGAGATATATTTTACCTGACTTAAACACTACACAATATATATGTTTAAAAACAATACATGACACCTCGTAAACATGACTGATTTTTATGTATCAGAAAAAAACAATTTAATTTAAAAATTAAAAAAATAATGAATTTAGAAGTACCTTGGTAATTGCTAATTTCTCTGCAAATGTACACTTTTGATGATATTATATTCTAAAATTTCAAATCTTCTAAAAGAGAAGACTATTTCTCTGTCCATTTAAAGAATATCCTTGCATTACAGTTATGTAAAAATATTTTCTTCATTTGGAAAGCAACCACAAATGCCTTTTACACAAGTTAGAAAAAAGCACAACACATTTCCTTCACACCTCAAATATCACAGATGGGGAAGTGTCATTTTGCCTCACTATTTTCTGTGCTAAAATGATGAAAAAAATAAGGTGACAAATGGCTAATCTATGTCTTAAGAAAACTTAGGATTTTAAATATTTTTACTCACAAGTAAGTATTTGTGAATGAATTAATTTTTGCCCAGTGGTAACCATTTTTTAATGAACTGAACATCCAAATGTCAATGAAGGTTCATTTATAATTAAGAGCAGAAGTCACTCTGACCCATTTATGTAATGTTTCTTTCTAAACAAATCAATCTGTATCGTTCTCAGTGGAGAACTCATTTGATCAAATGAATACCATAAATGGCTGGAAATTACATAGCAACATCTTATTCTATGACATGTAAATCTAAAAATGTGCAATAAATATACTAAAGAGGTAAATATATTTTAATATTTCATGATTTTAGAATGACTGCATGACTCAAATGACTAACAGCACATAAATAACAAAGCAAGTAATAATGAGGCCTATGATTCACCATCAGCTAACATAAATAAGATCGAAAGGCAAATTTGAAAAGAAAACTCTAATTTAGGTACTAGAATTTCAGAAATGTATCTAAGTAATACTGGTTTTCATGTCTGAGTTTGGTGAGACAGAACACCCTCGCACATATACACACAAGTTACATGAAGGAGGTTTGTTACTTTCAGATGGACAAGAAGGAAACCACAGAAGCTTAGAATTCATGGTGAACTGGTTCTCCAAGCCTGCCAGAGGTAGGTAGAGTCTCGACAGTCAGTGTTTCACTTGCTCCGCAGCTGGGGGATCTCAAGAAGGAATACAGCCTTGGTCATATACCCTAGAAGTCACACGACATGTTGACATTAAGGCATTGAGAGACATCTTGCTTCTAGAGGAGGTTGACAAAGAGCCTGGTTTGTTGTAGCCAATTCTCTCTTACCTCAATATACACTTTCCCAGTACATTCTATAGTAATTCTTCAGAGCTACAAATGAGAAAGGGAGAAGACACTGGGTCTGTTCAACACCACCAGAAGAACTGTCCTGCATAACTATTATCTTACCTGATTATCTCTGATTTATTAACTCTTTGATTTATTAACTTCTTCTTTTATTTTGTCTGCCAATTTTGACTACACTTAGCTGGTCTTATTATCAGTAGCTAAGTTTTGATAGATAAATCCCCCAATTTTCTGTAGTTGTCCATATTGTTTCAATAGAAGTATTTTCTGTCCTTACAAAAGTGAAGTTACAAAGTTACTCTGCCTGGGAATTTACACCCACAGACTGGATGTTTCCAACATGTGCATATTGGCATATGGGTTTTGAGAGGTCTATTGGTATCACCAGGCCTACAGGCTTTGCGCTGTGGCTTCTGATCCCATCAGATTTTGGAAGCTAAGCAGGGTGAGGTCTCATTAGTACTTGGATGGGAGACCACCTGGGAACATCAGGTGCTGTAGGCTTGGAAGAAGGACCCAGCAACCCACTCCCAAAACACAATCAGTCATTGAAAAGTCTATGAATAGTAGAGAAGCACTAACAATAGTGTTTTGCTTGTTGTATGTAGGGTCCACGGCACCTAACAACAACAACATTGGTATCACCGAAGGAATCTTGCTTCCAAACACCAAAACTGCTATTGCTGCAAACAAACTGTCTTAAGGAAAAAAAAAAAAGAAAAAAAAAAAAAAGAATAGGTGGTTTCTGCAAAACATACATAAGATAAAATATTTAAAAACAAAGATATTAAAGAAAATGATGACATGACAAAATACATTCAAATAAACAGTCATTGGTCATTCTAGTCATCAAAGACTACTCAGATATCATGATGTTCCAGACTTCTGTGCTTTAAAGTAGTGAGTTTACAGGGTACCTTATCTAAGGATTTGCTGATTGCAGACAATTAAAGATAATACATGGGGACTTTTTCTCTAACTGGTGGCCTTACCAAGGCAAAAGCTCAACTCTGACTCCTAATAAGCCCAGATTCTTAGAACACTGTTTCTTAGAATAATGGATATCCTAGATACAATTTTCACTGTTTTTCTTCTTTTCTGCTCAAACTCCTTTATGGACATTAAAACCTGAAGGTTTGACAGGGATTGGTTGTGTAGAAATCTGTACTTAGCTCTCTCTTTTTGGTGCTCCAAACCTGTTTCCAAATGCTCTGATACAATTCATCAGCTGAATGATCCACAGGGGCTCAAAATGCTTTAAAATAAACTCATGATAATCCTC
>VMDO01013099.1:38389-59678 GCA_007922755.1 Pedetes capensis | reverse complement strand
GAATAGATGAAGTAATCTGAATTTTCTGGAAACCTGACCTCTCACACAGTTCACTACCCTACCTTTCTACAAACTGTGCTGAGTCAATAGGCTTTCATCAAGTCATGTTCCTCCTTAAAAGTCTATAATGCCAATGACCTGAATGCATCAAATTACTACATGATAAATAATGTCCATAACACTAATTGCCATTTGTTATGTACTTATTATGCTTTAGGCACATTGTTTGAAAATTTCCATGTAAGTTATTTTACTTCTTAAGCTTACTTCCTAATCTAATCAAATAAAGGTGTTATCTATTTTATAAGCTTATTGTGACGTTAAATGAGCTAATGTACACATCTATGGATTTTTATTCCCCCAAAATAATCAAATATAGTGCAGTATGTTCAACCTAAAATTGAGACCTAGTCATGTGTTCTGTAGACTTTCTCTGATTCCATTCAGACTGTAGGGTTAAGTAATCCCATTAACTGGTATGTTTTTTATGTCTTCAAGTGTCTTTTACATTGAGTATATAATTTAGTCCTCACATTATTCATGGGCAGTACGTAAGATTGACATTACTGTTCACTGTTTCACAAAAAGGAAGAAATTAATGGACTTATTATGATCATAGACAAGTTTGTGACAGACCCAAGACTAGAAGGCAGATCTCCCCACAAGCCATTTGGATTTTTAGGTTGAGATTCTCTAATAGTCTCACATTCTATAATGGGTGTCATTTAGATGAGCAAATTTGCTACAACTCCCTTGTGTGAAACTCATACAAAGTTCGAAGCTAATTCCCATGGCTCCATTCTGTTTGCTTAGAACATGTGTTCCTCATTGTTTTTAAGCTTTCCAATTTTCTCCACTTTCATTTTGAGGAAGTGTACTATATTTTCCCCACTGTTTACAATTAGTATGCCATTATTGGGCTAGAAGTTTCAGGTGAGGTTAACTGCCAAGCTTGCCAACTTCTTAACAATGCCCACTGTGGCATCTTTGAGGGTTTGCAAGAAATAGTTTTTAATTGCTCAACTTTGAGCAGTGTACTGCGGCTAATCAGTCCCCTAGAGCCTGAACGAATCTCTGAGATACAAAGCTATTAGAAAGGTTCTGTTTGTCTGGGACCAACCCAAAGCAGCACAGGGAGAGCATTTTTCCAACTTAAGATGGGAGTACCAATTCTCAAAGTTGAGATAAATTTCCTTAGAAATCTATGTAAAGAATATTATGAGATGTTTGGCTGATCTGTCCTCTATAGTATCCTCATCACTCCTTTTTAAATGTCCATCCATGGCTCCTAATCCATGGCCTAGGATTATCCCATAATAGAAGGGAAAGGAAGATGGCAGAGTTGTCACATTCTACATTAATATTCTGAATTTATGTATAACTTCAGACGGCCACCCAAAGAATATGACAAGGATTTGCTTAGACCACAGTTGTTGTTGTTGTTGTTGTTAGGTGCCTTCGAGTCGGTATCCGACTCATAGCGACCCTCATAGGGTTTTCAATGGCTGAGTGCTTCGGGATTGCCTTGGGAGTGGATTGCCAGGCCCTTCTCCCATTTTTGCGGTGCTGGGAATTGAACTCGGGTTCTCAGAGACGGCAGCGCAGCACTCTACCCACTGAGCTAAATCCCAGCCCTAGACCACAGTTAGACCTTTGAAATTAATTGTGCATTCTCTCTTTTGCTTATCCTGTAAGAATTTTTCAAGAGTGCACCAGAAGCAAGAGTTACTGAATGGGGCCTTCCACTAGTCATGATCTTTCTAAAGCAGTGAAATATACTCCCACCAGGTCAGTCCCCAGCTCCTACCTCTTTCTCTTTGTCCATAAGAGCTCCTGCAGGGTTTAGTATGCAGCTCAGTAGTAGAGCACTTGCCTTGTATGCCCAAGGCCGTGGATTCAATCTCCAGGACTGAAAAAAAATCAAAAACAAAAGCTCCTGATATTTCTTCATCTGATCTGACATTTTTTACTAGGTTTTAAGATAATTTCCTTAGTTGTTTTCCATATATAAGATATCTATGACCTGCTATCAAAAGGAATTCTTTCAATAGAAAGTTTCTCTAGAACCAAAAATGCTACAAGTCAAATGGGCTTCAGAGATGGCCTATATGGCAAAAGAAAATAGACACAGGAAGTTGAAGTGACTTTCCCAAAGCCAGACAGCTGGCCTTGAGTCCTTCCTTCTGACCAGTTTGAGAAGTGACATGTTAGGGATATACGCCGGGGCCATGAGGCTAACTGAAGCTAAATTATCCTCATAGGAACTGATCAATATATTAAATATTACTATGTTTTGATTTTACAGTGAAACAAACCTCAGATAAAGATGGTATTCTAAGGTGGTACTCATATTGTGTCATACTGAGTTACCTAAGGACCTAGACAGAATATTATTGAGTACAAGATCTGAGACCTTTGCCTTCAAAGCAATAATCAAGCAAAAGATCATGTGGATAATTTCTAAAAAGGCACTTGTCTGGAAGTAAGAAAACCTGAGTTTTCTAGCCATTTCTGTTTCTAATTAACTGTGTGACCTTTGACAAATCCACTTGATTGCTTTAAGTCTTAGTTTTCTCATATATACAATGCAGATACCAGTTTACATGAGTGCATTTGGAAAAGTAAAAATATCTAACATGATAGTATTTATTGAGATTTGCCATATAACAACTTTGTTTTAAGCATTTTGAGTGCATTTACTCATTTCATATACAAGAAAAATTAATCCAAGATTCTTTGGCTTACTTAAAAAAATTCACAGAGCTAGCAAGTCCCTGCTAGCTAGCAACTGCCTGACTTTATACTTTATTGTGTCCACCGCTACTACATTAAGTATTAAAGAAGTAGAAAGACAATGATCTGTTCTCAGGTTAGCTATGACATAGGTGAAGAGACAGATAACATAAACACAAAAGAATCAGAACCAGAGAACTAGGTTGAGTCTTTGAAAGTAGATTGGGTAGATTTTGGCTTTGCAAATTATTAGAACACCAGAAGCACATGGTACAGAAGGAGTGGGAGTAAGAAGGAGAGAATTTACGGAGCAAAGAAGAAACTGACTGTAGTAGGGAGATCAAGTAGAGGCGCCATGGGAGACAGAAGTGGGTTATGTATCCTGTATCACTGTGTAGGATGTCCTTCTGACAGTAGCATATTAGTATTCTTCATTATTTAATTAATACAAGTTTCTCTCAACAAATGATTAGCTCCCCAAAAGAAAAAGCCAGGGCTGGATTTTTTGTGCTATTGTATTCTCAGTGTTAAGCATATTGCCTGGCACATCATGGGTACTCATTAAATATTTGTTGAATAAATGTAGTCATGGGCAAATGAGTGAATGAATGCTAAATGAAAAATGAGAAATTGCCATTGTTGGCCTTGTATGTCAGGTGAGAAAACGTACGCTTGATACAGTTGAACAAAGAGCCCATGGAGGGAGGCAGTAGGAGCAGGCAGGGGTGGTAGAAGTGGGACTATCAAGGCAACCAGAAGGGCTCTTTCCATGCACTCTCCATTGTGTGCTACCCCAGCTGGGCCCTGATAGACCCTTCTCTATCAACTGAAGCTTCTGTCATGACACCAATTTCATACAGAAAGGATGTGAGGAAACTGTGGACCAAAATAAAAAAGAATTATTTCTCTGTTCTCTGGAAAGTCTAGCAGTGGCATAAGAAAGTCCCATGGACTCAAAATTCTCTTTTTTCTTTGATTTCCCTACACAAAATGCCACTTTGCTTTTTTTTCCAAACAGCTCTGAATTGGCAAAATTTAATTGCCTATTTGGGATGAGGTCCCTGATGCTCTCAGGAGTTAATTATTTCTTTCTGGTGAAGATCAGAAACTCCGACCTCCATTCATAAATCGTCAGGTAACACTTTGTAACTTCAATTTATTTAAGTTGCTGTGTACCTCATCAGCTTAGTGTGTGCATTTGGAATTGCATCTGGAGGATAACTGTACCTCAGCCATCATGTGTAGGCCAAGGATATAAGATTCATAGATTTATTTCAGAATAAAACATGCTCCCACAGAGGCTTGGTGACAGCTTCCACATAAACATACAGACCAATGAATTTGAGGCTAATTAGAGAGAAGATGAGACATGGTATAGTTTCTATTATAAGCCAAACTACTCAATGATAGGCAGGTTCTGTTCAGTTAAATTTCCTGATAAGTGAGCAGTAAACAAAAGACCTTTCTGGCTTACTTTCCAGTTCAATGCTTTTCAAAGGCTTGAGTCTATTTTCCAGCCCTAGTGGGTAGAGAGATGGCCACTAGATCTTTTTTTCTGACCAGTGGATACATAGGACCTTGGAAGTATCAGGATTCAACATTTTCAATCTTTGGCACTGAGAAGAGGAGTTAGACAAAGAATAAGAAAGTAGGCAAGTTACATACAGAGCCTAGAACCTCTGCTGGAAATTATTTTTTTTAGCTTAAAGCACTGGGTGCAAAATGTTTGGTCACTTTTTCTCTCTTTTTAAAGAAAGTTACAGTTTGGTTTAGTTGGGTTCCAGGTCACCAAGATAAAATAATAGATAGATAAACATTGTCAAGAAGCAAAAGATCTCTAAACTAAGAGGTTGTAAACTGAAATAACCTAAAGGTCTTAATGCAGGCCATTCAAGTGACCTCTATCCTCAATATGTTATAACTTTTCTAAGGGAGATTGAATAAGAATGTATGTGGGTCAAATGACAGTGAAAGAAATGTTTCCCTAACAACTTAAATAATTTAATTAGATACCATTACCCATGGCAGCAGATCAAAAGAGTTGGTCAATTGAGATTTAACCTAATATAATTTTTTTCTTTCTTCAGAAATTTCTAGGCATTTGGGAGCTTATGAACCTGGGAAGATTTTTGAAATCTTGCCAAGAGGGTTTGCAGGGAGATTGAGAGAGTTCCAAACCTGGAAAGACTCAGAGGATTGTTCTTCTGGGCACACCAATTCAGCTCCATCAACCAGTGCTTGAAAGGGATCTCCAATGGTGTGTGGGTAACAAGACAAGGCTGTAATTTATTGCCTTTTTCTCTTTTTGGAGGATCTCTAACTACGTATCTAGCAGGGACAATCTCCAAGAAGGGAAGTGGCAGCCATTAATTAAAAGAAAGTTAAGCTATATGAAGAATTGCAGGTAACAGGAGTAAGATAGGACAAACGCTGGCTCAGTTTCCCACTAATATCTTAATGTTGATTTTGGAATGAGACACTTAGCACTATCTTTGGAGGGCAAGCCTAGACGACATGAAAAAGAGATCTCTTAATCTAGATTTTGAGGAGCTTTACATGTAAGAGGGGCATTATCATCAATTTTAGTTCCATGGGTCCAAACATAGTACTAATGGGGACAAAGTCATGGGTTCAATCTCAACTTCTATCAGCAATCTTAACACAATTTAAAAAGAAATCTGTCCCACAGCCATAGACTGATCATCAGTTTTTAGTCAAATGGCTCATCAATTTATTCTAATGGGTTCATGACAGATTGAGAAATGGTCTTTTTGTTTAATTTTGAGACTGAGGCTCACTAAGTTGTACAGGCTGCCTCTGCGCCTCAAACTCATGATCCTCCTGCCTCAGGCTCCTGAGTTACTGGGAATCAAGGCATGTACCACAATGCCCTGGCTTGAAGTTCTTTGTTTTCTTACTATGCAGGGGATCGAACTCAGGGCCTTGAGCCTACTAAGCATGTGCTCTACCACTGAGCTACATTCCTAGCCCATAATAGACTCTTTTTGGGGGACAATACTTGGGGGCTGGACCCAGGGCCTTTCACATGCTTTGCAAGTGCTCTACCATTGAGCTGCACCCCCTGCCCATTTTTTATTTTTTATCTTAAGGCAGGGTCTTGCTATGTTACACAGGCTGCTGTGGCCTCAAATCTCTGATCCTCCTGCCTCTGTCTCCCAAGTTGCTTGGATTACAGGTATGAACCACCATGCCTGGCTTCATAATAGACTCTTTATAAGCCTTCCTTCAATACTGAAGAAATAAAAAAAAATCATGTGGTTCATCAAGAATGATAGGTTCATGTAAAGAGGGAAAATATCAATTTATCAATACTTAAATCTTAACAACAGAAGCAATAATTTTATGAAGTTTTAAGAGCAACATAAACCTTTAGACAGCACAAAAATTATCTGTCCACTCCTATGCATGACCAGTTCACCCACCCATCTCTTTAGATATTCCACTATGAATGGTCCATGTGTACATAATTGGGAGTTAAGCATACTACCAAGTGTTCAAAGAATGTTAAGATATTACTGCACCAACCTCAAATATATCAGACATGAGAATATTGTTTCGTGTAGTCATTTGATTCCTATCTTTGTGGATTTTCATTGCATAGAAATGATTTTCTCAAGTTTTACTTGGAAAGGTAGAGGCAGTCCAAGGCAAAACCTCAACCTTGAAGTCCTATGATAAATAAAGGCAAAAGCAACATTAAGTCTCTCAAGCTGTGAGGACACCCTTGCAAAAGCAAATCACCATGTCCTTCTTTTCTTATCTTTGGTTGCTTCTTCACAAATGGCATGCAATTCCATACCCATAGATTTACGTTTCTTGTACACTTAGCTTATCTTGAGATACTGAGCAATGTAGAGAACATGAAGCAGGGATAGGTTTACTGGGAGGCCAGGTCATAAAAGGATAAAATTATGAGTCTATTTTCCTAAAGACTTTTAAGAATAAGTGAGTCTCCCATCTCAGAGATGGTTACAGAAACTATCCAATAGAAAACCCCTTCTCTAGCCCCCATGCCTCCCCAAGAAAGGAGGAAACTGTAATAGGTTTCCCTTACTCTGAGGAGTAAGGTTTCTTCCCATTTCATCTGAGAGAAATCAGAGATTACTATATTGTTAGAATTAAAAGAGTTCTTAGAGATCATTTGGTTTAACTAGATAGTAAATGAAAAATTTAAGTCTAGCAAGAGGAAGAAACCTGTATAGAGATATGTTATTGTTGTTGTTAGATGCTGTTGAGTCAGTGTCCAACTTACAGTGACCCTACATACAACAGGTGAAACACTATTGTCAGTGTGTGTCTGCTATTCATAGAGTTTTCAGTGGCTGATTGATTTTTGGGAGTGGGTTGCTGGGTACTTCTCCCAAGACTACAGCACCTGGTGTTCTCAGGCGGTCTCCCATCCAAGTACTAACCAGGCCAACCCTGCTTAGCTTCTGAGATATGATGGGATCTTATGCCACAGTGTATGGCTGCAGGCATATAGATAGAGATATAGTAAGTGAATAGCAGAAGCTTTGAGAGGAGATTAGAAATAGAAGGGAGAATTAGTCTCATGAAGGACTCTCGTTAAGGGGTGCTTGACACATAAACAGCAATGTCAAGGAAAGAGATAGAAAAAGAGAGGTAGCCTTCAAAATGGAACAGCTAATGGACCTCATCCACTCATTCATTCAATGAGTAATTATTGATCATCTATCCTGCACCAGGCATTATTCTAGATTTGGGGCATCAGACAATATACAAAACAGAAAAAAATCCCTGAGTTCACTGAGCACACAATCTAGTTGAGAGAGACAATCAATAAATTTAATTAGTATATAAAATATATGGCAAGCTAGAGGTAACTCTCCTAAGAAAATAATGCAAAAAGGGGGTTATACAATGTTAGTGATAGAGAAGAACTCCTACATAGGGTAGCCCAGGCAAGATTCACTGAAAAGATGCCTTGTAGAGTGCAGAGTGAGAAGGAAAAACATGCAAGGATTTGGGGTTTCATAAAAATAGAGCAGTAGTTGCTTCACAAACTAAGTAGCAGTGTGATGAAAGGCTCTTTGAAATAGATGGGGTTTAAATGTTTGAGGAATAATGAGTTGACCAGGGTGGGTGGAGCAAAATGAGCAAGGAAAGGGTTCTAGAAACTAGAATCAGAGAGGTAATGGGAAGGCAACCACACAAAGGACTTTGTGGGTCACAGTAAAAAAACTGGTGCATAATAAGGTTGAAATGGGAAGGTATAGTTAACAATATGGTATGATATAGTTAAAAATCTGTGAAGAGGGTAGTTCCTTTATTAACTACTTTTATCAGAAAAATAAGAAAGGAAAATAGGAAACTCTTAAAGATGATGGTTATACTTATGGAACTTTTGTTTTGCAGTGCTGGGGATAGAACCCAGGGCCTTGCACATGCTAGGCAAATGCTCCAACACTGAGCCACATCGCTGACCTTTATGGAATTATTTATGATGACTATTTATTGAGTCTATACTTATCTTCAAACTCATGAAGATGTATGCATTAATAAGTATACTTTTTGTATGCCATTCATATCTCGATAAAAAAGAAAAATTAAATGGAGGAGTGACCTGATTTGATTTATATTTAAATCAAATCACTTGAATTGAATGGAGATGAGTCCAGAAACAAGAAAAACAATAAAGAAGTTACTGATAAAACCCAGGTGCATAAGGACAATGTCTTAGAATAAGGACAGCAGCGAAAGTAGCAAGAGGAGTAGATTCTGGAGAATACTCATGAATAGTTTGGACTTAATATATTTATTTAATATCTGTTTCATCCATGTGATGCCCCAAGCACTGTTCTAGGTGCTAGAGATACAACAGTAAACAAAGCAGACATGATCCCTGTCCTCAATAAATTTACATTTGAGTGGGAGAAAAATAATAAGCAAATCATTGACATAATATCAAAAATTGGAAAGTGCTGTGAGAAAAACAAGGCAAGGGGAGAGGAAGGTGAATTGCAAGGGTGGGAAGAGAGTCTTTTGAGATAGGCTACTCACTCAAGCACTCCTCTTACAACCCACATTTTAGAAGCATCAAGTAAGATCTTCACGCTACTAACTAGGACTCCACAACCACATCATAGAAAACATCAGAGAAGCTAGAAATGTAACTTCAACTGGGAATATCAACAGAGGGTTCTCACAGACCCAAGGGCTCCAAGAACTTCTCCCTTTATATGGTACATTTCGGGTCAAAGAAGTGTTTCTCATTCACTCTGTGTCAGGCACCATTGTAGATCCTGACACCATGGGAAAAATGGAGGCATGTCTAACTAGGAGCAAAATGCCTCCACAACAATAGGGAACATTTCAGCTAAGACCCTCATCTGGCAGAAGGTCCCCTTTGGATGGAGATTTGTACCTCACTCTGATTCAAGTTCAACTGTGTCTATGCATTAGACTTGTCTTGGAAAACAGAACAAAAGAGACAACCAGAAAGTTCACCCCCCCTTTCTTCTCTTCTTCATTGGGAAAATTATTTACAAAAGCTTCTAGGGGAAGAGGGTAGAGAAATTTTCACATAACTACTTTCATTGGGTTGGGAAACTTGCCATTTTCCTGGGGTCAAGGAAGGAATTCCAAACTTTGCCTCTGTTTTCATTGTAGATATCCTATTTGTTATCTATTCTTCTGAACAGGGCAAAGGTAATGGCACTGCACACCCTAAGTCTTCCCACCATTCTCGCACCCTCCACCTATATTCTCATTCTTTCAGGTGGAGTTAGGAAGCTCTGTTGGCACTTATTCGATGAAGAGTGGCAAGAGAGAAGGATGGTCATGGACAATGAAACCATAGTGTTCAAGTTTCTCTGTATTGGCATCTCTAACTATCCTCAGTGGAGAGGCATGTTTTTCACATTGGTCCTGTTAACTTACCTCAGCATATTGTTGGAAAATGGGCTTATCATCTTTCCTACCCATGTTGACCCTCACCTCCACACTCCAATGTACTTCTCCCTTAGTAAACTGTCTTTCTTAGACCTTTGCCATGGATCCGCCTCCATGCCCCAGGCCTTAGTGCATTGCTTCTCAAACCACCCTGTTTCTTACCTCCAATGTTTGATCCAAGTGAGTGTCTTCTTGGCCTTGCCCACAGAGTGCTTCCTGCTGGCAGTCATGGCCTATGACTATGTGGTTGCCATCAGTAATCCCCTGTGCTATTCTGTGGTCATGAGTGGCCCCATATGTTTGTGGCTGTCTGCTACCTCATGGGGGTGATCAATTGTGCTCACTCTCATGCTCGTCTTAGCCATGAGGCTTTGCTTCTATGGAAATAATGTCATCAACCATTTTGTCTGTGAGATTCTCTCCCTGATTAATCTGGCCTGCTCTGATACCAGCCTCAATGAGCTGATGATCTTCGTCACCGGTATCTTCACTGTGCTCCTACCCTTTGGGTTTTTCCTCCTCTCCTATGTCTGATTTGCTGCTGTTGTCATAAGGATTCACTCAACCCAGGGAAGGCTCAAGGCTTTTTCCATTTGTGGTTCTCACCTGACTGTGGCGACAGTCTTCTATGGTACAGCCATCTTCACATATCTAAAACCTCAGTCCAATTCCTCCCCTGACCAGGACAAACTTATCTCAGTACTTTATGGGGCTTTGACACCCATGCTGAACCCTCTGATATATAGCCTGAGGGATAAGGATGTTAAAGGGGCAATGAGGAAAGTTATGGCAAAAATGGTGTAAGTTTCCTTTCTTATAGTTCTGAAAGAATACTTGGTTATGTATTCACTGATGGGGAAATTGTTTAAAGGGATCCGACTCTACCCTTGGAAGTGTGGATGCCTGACATGAAAAGCTTCATCAAGTGCTCCTACTCCAAAATATTTTGCCTACTGATATAATCACCATTATAGGTATCAACTTTTGTTCTTCCTTACATACAATACCGATAGCAGTCATCCATTAGGTTTCTCACCTTCAGATCAATGACCTAATCTGTATCACTTCTTCACTAACAGAAGGGAACTAGGCAGCAAGAGAATCTCCTGTGATTGTTGACAGCAACAAGGCATACTGAAATAGGGAAAACTGGACAAAGAATGGTGTAATAAAAGGTCAGAATACAAATGTCAGGAAATTTACAGCTTTATTGACGGCAATTCCTAGTGTGTAAGCACTACCTTCCTGCTCCACTTAACTTTAAAATCATGAGAAAATTGTATCATAGCTATTTCCTACACTTGTGTACAGTTTTATGTTTTCTTTTTGTTTTTCCAAGCTTCTTTCTAATCATTAGTTGATTTCATATTGCTAATATCTCTATAAATTGATAAGAAAGACACCACAATCTCCCTAGCCCTTATTAACAATCATCAGGAAATAAAGACCCAGAGAAGATTTTGAGACTTGCCTAGAGTCATACATAATTGGTAGCAAGATCAACATTAGAATTCAGATCACATAAATGCTACTTGTGAACTTTTTCAACCAGGTGTATGAAATTATTTGAAATCATAGAATTAGAAATGTAGATAATATTTATTGAGCACTTATCAGATACCAGACATTGAGCTAAGCTCTCTCCATATCCATTATCACACAGAATTCTCAAAACAGCTCAGTAAAGTAGTGCTCTCTTCAACTCATATTAGAAATGAGAGAACTCCCAGCTACTATGGAAATCAGTACGGAGGCTTCTCAAAAGACTGAAAATAGAATTTCCAAACAATTCAACCATACCACTTCAGTTATATACCCCAAAGAACTAATGTCAGCTTACTACATAGGCACCTGTGTATTCGTGTTTAGTACAGCACTATTTATGAGAGTCAAATTATGGAACCAGTCTAGGTGCCCATCAATGGATGAATGGATAAAGAAAATTGGGCATATATACACAATAGAGTTTAAGAATGGAATTATGTCATTTGCAGGAAAATGGATAGAACTGGAAATCACCTTGATAAGTGAAATAAGCTAGAGTCAGAAAGACAGATATCACATCTTTTCACTCATATGTGGAAGCTGAGGTGGAGGAAGGAGGCTTTCAAACTAGAAGGGGAAATTGTAGGGCTATAGGAGGGGAAGTGGAAAGGAAGGAGAGGAGGAAGATGTTGTTGTTAGTGCCATCAAGTCAGGTCTGACTCATAGTGACCCTATGTACAACAAAACAAAACACTCCCCAACACTGTGTGATGCCCTGCATTATGTCAGTGATTCTCTGCTATTCATAGAATTTTCAATGGCTGATTGTTTTGGGAATGGGTCACCGTGTCCTCCTCCCAAGCCTACAGCACCAGGTATTACCAGGTGGTCTCCCATCCAAAGACTAACCAGGTCCCACTCTGCTTAGCTTCTGAGATCTGACAGGATCCGATGCAACAGTGTTATGGCAGCAGGCTAAAAAGTAATAGAGGGGGTGAATATGCTCAAAGTATACTATGTTATATGCATATACTGAAAAGTCATAATGAAACCCCTTAATCTGTGCAATAAATATATGCTAATAAAAAAAGAAATGAGGAAAGTGAAGATCATAGAGGGTAAGTGATTTGCCCATGACCTCATAACCAGTAAATAGAAGAGCCAGTATTGAAAGCTAGGTCTGGTTGATTTCAGGTCCAACTTACTATATCTAAACTATAAGAGACCCCAGAGATGACTTTTGCAGTGGTTTTAATCAATGTTATTGTGATGTAATTTATGTATAATAAATTTTATCCAATTACATTGTGCAATTCTATGAGCTTTCACAGATGCCTACATAATAAAATCTGCAATTAAGCTACATAGCAATTCCATCACCTCCATAAGTTTCCTAGTGCCCTTTTGTAGTCTGTTCCTTCCTCCATTCTCAACTCCTGGAAACCAGTGATCTAGTTTCTTTCACTATATGTTAGTTTTGATTTTTGAAAATTGCCTACGAATGGAGTCACAGACTATGTACTCTTTTAGTTCTGGTTTCACTCAGCCTTTTTTGGGGATTCATCCATGTTATTGCAGGTATCAGAAATTTGCTTCTTATTTGTGAATAACATTCTATTGTATAAATTTTCCACATCTTTTAAAAGGTCCATCCCAGTTGGGTGTAGTGGTGCACCCCTGTAATCTCAGTGTCAGGAGGCTGAGGCAGAAGGATAGAGAGTTTGAGGCCAGAGGCAGCCTGCATATTTTAACAAGACCCTGACTCAAAATTAAAACAATTTAAAATGAGCTGGGGGTACAGCCCAGTGGTAGATCACTTACCAAGTATGTGTGAGGCCTTGGGTTCAACCTATAAAAAGCATTAAAAAAAAACCCAAAATGTTCATCTTTGTAGATGGACATAATGCAGTGGTTTTCAAACTTGAATTTTCATAATCTTATGGGTTTGATTATACCCTGCAGCTGTAGCCCTGTGACATCCAATCCCATCAGATCTCAGAAGCTAGGCAGGGTCAGGCCTGGTTAGTACCTGGATGGGAGACCACCTGGGAACACCAGGTACTGTAGGCTTGGGAGAAGGACCTGGCAACCCCCTCCCAAAAACCAATCTACCATTGAAAACCCAATGAACAGCAGAGAAGCACTGACAATAGTGTTTCCCCTGTTGTACAGAGGGTTACTATGAGTCGGATACCGACTCGACGGCACCTAACAATAACAACAACATGGGTTTGATTATTTTGCCTGCAGCCTACTAATGGGGATGAAGTTTTCTGTGAACAATTTAATTTGAAAAGGGAGTTCCAAACTGAAAGGAAAGGAGTTATCCATTCAGGAACTTCTCAAGTTCATAAAACTATTTAGAAGCCGGTCTAAGGTTAAGACTCAGATATCTAGTCCTCCGGTCTCACTTGACTTCAGGCAATCCCACTAAATATGATGAAGTCATATCTCAAGTAACCTGATGAGGGCCCAGGGACAAATAGATAGAAAAAATATGATACAAAGTCCCTAGACAAGAGACACTGCACATTCTCAGTACATGCAAAGGGAGTATTAAGTCTACCAAGGGACTATGTCATATATTTACTCACTAAATGAAAAGAATGAGGATGAATAAACCACTTACCAAAATATTTAATTTCAAAATAAATGCAATGTTTATTCAAATTTTGTATATTATACATTATGTATATATTTTATTATGTATATAATTTTACATTTATACATTTACAACATACATAAAATTGTGTATATAATTTTATTATTAATATTTTATTGATTATTACTGTGTTTTAATTGTACAGATTTGTGGGGTATAACATGATAACTTGATATATGTATACCATGTGTGATAATCAAGTCAGGGTAGTTAATATTTCCATCCTCTGAAACTTTTTAAAGTCATCAATTGTGCTGTGGAGTCGGGTCCGACCCATAGTGACCCATGTACAACAGAATGAAACACTCCCCAACACTGTGCCATTCCTGGCCCTGGTCAGTGCTTCTCTGCTATTCACAGGGTCTTCAATGGCTGATTATTTCTAGATTATTCAGGAATATGCTGTCAGGTCCTTCTCCCATTTTTTGCAGTACTGTGGATGGAACCCAGGACCTCAGAGCGTGGAGAGCAAGCATTCTACCAATACTTAATAATTGTTTATACTTATGAGGTAAAATTAGATATTTCAATACATGAATATAATATGTACTGGTCAAATAAGGGTAATTAGCCTTTTCATCTCCTTATCATAACTTTGCCTGCAGCCATAGCACTGTGGCGTCAGATCCCATCAGATCTCGGAAGCCAAGCAGGGTCAGGCCTGGTTAGTACCTGGATGGGAGACCACCTGGGAACACCAGAAGCTGTAGGCTTGGGAGAAGGACCTGGCAACCCCCTCCCAAAAATCAATCTGCCATTGAAAACCCAATGAACAGCAGATAAGCACTGACAATAGTGTTTCCCCTGTTGTACAGAGGGTCACTATGAGTCGGATACCGACTCGATGGCACCTAACAACAATAACAAAACAATATTATAGGTCAGTTTAAAGTGAGAATCAAGGTTGCTCTAGTGGTGCCCATATCACAAAATGGTAGCTATGTTGCTAGATTCTTTATCTCTTTATTCACTTGGTGCAGGTACAGCTTGCAGAGTGACATAGTGGAGTCTGGAGACAAGGGCTGTAGAATTGATTCTGCTGCCAACCAGCTTTGTGACCTTAGTTACATTACTCTCTGACCTTCATATTTGCTCATCAATATAAAAGGGAGGTTGTGTTTAGTTAGCTAAGGACTGCTCCAGTTCTAGCATTCTGTGTCTACGTGTCATTCTATATAGGTTTTCTTTCTTTTCTTAAAAATGGAATCATATCATCAATTTACTCTGCAACTTGCTTTTTCTACTTGACAATATATCATGAGCATTCCTCCAGATCGATATATAGAGATCCATCTCCTTGACTTTAAATGTTAGCTTTGACTGAAAAAGTTGGCAAACACAGCAGCTAGTTAACATGGCTCTGGCCATTCCAGCACTCACATTATGTTTCTAGGCACTTAAAGCCTACCAAATTCCACATTGATATTAATTTATTTTAAATACCAAAACAAACCCTAGGAAGATATTGTGAAATGAAATCAATGCTGGATTTTTGAAAACCCCTAAGGTTGGATATCATTTCTCCACCTGATCCCGAGAAGGCACCCCAGGAAGCCTTCCATGGCCCTTTCCCACCGTCCTTCCCAGGGAGCTGGCTAGTGCCAGCTTACCTTGCTTCACCGTGAGAAGTACGGTAGAAAGATTTGTCTGAAACTAAGATGATTTTATCAAAAATTGAGAAAGGTTGCAAACTGAAAAACAGGCTTCAAGTAATATTTTCCACTGAAATATTTAAGGGGATTTAATAAAAGGGCAGTGTCCTATTCATAGGATTTTGGGTTTTCAGTTGAAGAGAGACAGTGGAGCATGACCATTTAGAGAACAGGGCCTGGAGCAAACTTGTTCAAGTCAGTCCTTCATTCTGCCACATCTTTGCACAAGCCATTCTCTGTGCTTGGGTCTTCTCACACATAAAGTGGAGCTAATAGTAAGACTTACATGTAGCATTCAAAGTTTGGGCAGTAAACAGAAACTGTTGTTGTTTGTTGTTAGGTGCTGGCGAGTCAGGATCTGACTCATAGCGACCCTCATAGGGTTTTCAATGGCTGACTGTTTCAGGATTGCCTTGGGAGTGGGTTGCCAGGTCCTTCTCCCATTTTGTGGTGCTAGGAATCAAACTCGGGACCTCAGAGACTGCAGCGCAGCGCTCTACCAACTGAGCTAAATCCCAGTCCCAAACAGAAACTACTATAGTTATTTCAGGCAGGAAGATGTTTCCTAAGGAGAACTGTTGTTAGGTGCTGTGGAGTTGGTGCGACTCACAGCAATCCTATGTACAACAGAAGGAAATAATCTCCAACGTTGTGCCATGCCTGGCACTATGTCAGTTCTTCTCTGCTACCCATACGGTTTTCAATGGCTGATTATTTCAGGATTGTTTTAGGAGTAGGATGCCTCATCTTTCTCCCATTTTTGCAAAGCTGGGGATCAAAGCTAAGGCCTCTGAGTGCTACAAGCACTCTCCCAACTGAGCTAACCCCCAGCTCAAAGAGAATTAGGGACCTACAAACCCTTTGGAAGGACTATGAGAGGGACTCTAAGGGATGCTGCCAATAACTTCAGACAGTTTCAGGATTCTTGGGAAATTTTACAGATGTTGGAAAACTTTCTGATAACATCATGGAAGCAGAAGTTTCACAGGAAGGCTCCAGAAGTCACTTAAATCTCTTCTGACAAAGCCCACACACTTAAACATGCTGTCAACAAGAGCAATGGTGGTAACTACTTTTCTGCTTGCCAAGTTCCCTGCAAGTATCTCTTATGGGTAGAATCCAAAGTTGAACTTTATGGGCAAGGGAGTTTGGCGAATGTACTTTCTAAATGTTATGATACAGGTGAGAACTGTAAAGGGTGGAGATAGTGTTGAATATGACTTCATAGATTGGCTAGGAGAATTATATCATTTTAATGATCCTGCTTTTATAGGGGGCAGAGAACTATTCAACTCTCCATCACAGATCAGTTTAGAGTTTAAAATGAGATCATATTTTCACTAGTGGTTCCCCTACCACAAAATGATAACTATGTCACTAGATTCTTTGTCTCTTTATTAAATTGATGGCACAACTATAGCTTGCAGACAGAGTGACACAATAGAGTCTGGAGGTGGTGGCCATAGAATTGATTCTGCTACTAACTAGCTTTCACAATAGAACCACTTAGAATAATGTGTTCCCTATGGTTATTGTTCAAGAACCATTATGGAACATGGATCACAGGAGCTTATGATGCCAGGAATTGAAGAATTTCCTTCTTTGCTGAGTGGTGCACCTCAGGGCCACTCCTTCACATCTACTTCAAGCATCCATAAATATGCACTTACTAAACTGTCTACCATATAAGCAGGTCCTGCACTCATTTCTAGGGATGCAGTGGTGAAGGAAGCATACTTGTTCCTCCCCTTAAATATTTCATTGTCTAGGTAAGGAGAAAGAAAATTACACAGGGAGTGCTACCTGTGTGAATTTATATCTTCTTAGTTCTTAGGTTGCAAAGTTCTTTAAATATCTTACATTTTATCTTTTCTTGAGCATATGTCACCCCATTATCATGTTTAAAATAATTTAACGAGATAAGCAGAAAAGATATTATTATAAATATTGTTGATTCCCATTTACAGATGATGAAAAGATTTAGAGAGCCTGTGATATTATCAAGATCAACAGTTAGTGACAGGATTGGAGTTGGAATAAAATTTTCCTGATTTCTAGATTAATGACCTTTCTGAAGGGAGCTTGACAATTTCAGGGAATACTTAGGAAAGAGGAGGAGGAAGAAGGTAATACTGCTGTTGAGTAAAGAAAGGAAAAGCACTATATTTTCAGATTTGCCTGAATTCAAAATATGACCCTAACAGTATATGGGGAAATTTATGCCTCTGATTCCTCATCTATAACAGGAAAACAAATATAGGACTTATTTTGTGAGGTTGTTAACAAGGTCACACACTTACTCTTACACACTGTCACATAGGAACACACTCTTACACTTTCTCACACACAATCTTATACACTGACAGAAAGTCTTACACAGTCTTATATACTTTTTTACACTTCCATACAGCCTTATATGGTCTTAGAACACTATAACACACTGCCACACACTCATACACAGTCTTATACACTGCCATACACAGTCTTACACACTGCCATACACTCACACATCTTATATACCTTCACTCACCCACACACAGTTTTACACACTTACACACTGCCATACACCCACATGTTCTTGCATATTTACATACTGCCACACACCCAGTCTTATGCATACTCTTACACAGTCCCAAAAATAGTTTTATACATTCTTACTCACTGCCACACACTCTGTACACATGCTTATACACTCAGTATTACACTGTCTCAGTCTTGCATTCTTACACTTACTCTCACATGCTCTTACATATGCACACTCACACACAGCCTTCAAACATTTGTATACTTTTGCACCCTGCCACAAACTCTCACAGCCTTATACACCCTTACAAACACAGCATTACATACTCTTACTCTCTTGCATGCTTTCAGTCTTATAGTCTTAGACACAATTGCTCTTACCTACTCTGGCACAGTCTTGTACAGTCTTGCAGTCTATTACACACTAACACTCTCACACGATACTCACACAGTCTTCCATGCTCATACACAGTCTTAACACTCTATACTCATGCTCACACACAGTCACACACTCTTATATGTTCTTGCACACTCCCACTATCATGCTGAATCACACACACAACTCATATGCTAACATATTCACACAATCACACTCACAAGTCTTACACACTTGCACATTCTTACATGCTATCACACAGCCCTACACATGCATACATAGTCTTATACACTCTCACACTCACACTGTCACACAGGTCTAATGCAGATACACACTCACAGACACACACAGTCTTACACATTCACACATTCACTCACACACCCACACACAATCACATTCACACACTCTTCCATGTTCTCACTCTCACATGCACTCATACACTGACACACGTATTACATGCTCAAATATATACACTTATGCACTCATACACTTGTTGTTGTTAGGTGCCATTGAGTCAGTGTCAGACTCATAGCGATCCTATGTACAACAAGCAAAACACCATTGTCAGTGCTTCTCTGCTGTTTCTAGGGTTTTCAATGGCAGATTGATTTTTTGCGAGTGGGTTGCTGGGTCCTTCTCCCAAGCCTACAGCACCTGGTGTTCGCAGGAGGTCTCTAATCCAAGGACTTCCAGCCCCCATCCTGCTTAGCTTCTGAGATCTGATGGGATCAGATGCCACAGTGCTAAGGCTGCAACAACAACTCACACACTTACACACAGTCATACAAATTCTTACACACTCACAAATCTTACACACTTTCACACACACACTCACATATACTCACAGTTTGCAGACGAGTAGGGGCTGAAGACTCCATGGAGAGATTGGTCATACTATTCAGGTCAAATAGCATTGTTCATGGGGACCAGAAATAAGAAGGAAAATGTGAAAGAAGGCAAACTCTTCAAACTAGTTAGTGCAGATAAAGGTGAAGACTATATGTCTCAAGGCAATGGCTATAGTTCATCCTCCTCAGGGAACTTTTCTTACTCAGACTCCACCTAAGCTGTGTTCACAATCTAAAGAATTGGACAGAGAACTTCCTAGCAAAAGTTCAGGGCAACCATTCCAAAGAGAAAGAACTCTCATCCATATCCCTTCTTACTTCTTTGCTGTTTTCCTCCCTTTTACCCCTTCCTCATCACTACAAAGGAAAATAGCCTGGGAAGAAGAAACTTGTAATGGCACTTTCTATGTCAGGTCTGTCATCTGGAAGGAGGGTACTCTCCTTCGATAATGCAAACATCAGCCAGTGTTGTTGTCCTCCCCATAGTAGCCCTGGAGGAATTCCCTAAAGGCACTGCTTTTGGAAGAAATGATGAAATGATTGGGTTGTGAGGGGCAGAATGGATTATTAGACTGAATATTCCCAAAGTTAAAAGTTTGCTCTCAACTCTTTTACACTGCTGGTGGGACTGTAAATTAGTTCAAACACTTTGGAAGTTGATATGGAGATACCCCAGAAAACAAAAAATAGAGCTGCCATATGACCCAGCTATACCACTCCTTGGAATACACCCAAAGGGGGACAAGTCATCATACCACAGAGACATCTGCATCTCCATATTCAATGCAGTGCTCTTCACAATTGCAAGGATATGGAACCATCAAGATGTTCATCAACAGAAGAATGGATAAAAAATCGTAGTACATATACACAATGGAATATTCCCCAATAATAAAAGGGAATGAAATAATACCATTTGCAGCAAATGGATGGAAGTGGAGAACATCACCTTAAGTGAATGAACACAGAGATTCCCTATGTTCTCACTTATATGTGGAAGCTGAATCTTACTTAAAGGAAGAAAAAAAACTATACATAACCAGATATATGAAAATGAACAATTAAACTTAGCTAAGAAAGGAAAATATAAGCTGAGTAGAAAGAAAGAGGGAGAGGATGAACAAAGGGAAGCAAAGGTTGTGGAATATGGGAAAGGGAGGAGAAACAATGTAAAGGGATAAAGTGGGAGAGGATAACCTCAGTGTAAATGATGCAACTTCATGAGTAAAAGGGAAAATAGGGGAATATAGCCCATAAATGCATACGAGTTTTACTACATATTAATCAAAATATTACATGAACTTTGTAAGTTGATGAAAGTGTAACCAAAAGTGATGTAATAGATGCATAATGAAAAAAGCAAATGTTGTGTTACTCTGTACCCCACCAACATTTATCAATAAAGGGAAAAAGGGAGAAAAACATTTGCTTTCATTTTTCACCTATGGTGGTGGGATACACTTGTGAACCTGTGATCCCTCTATCTTTTCACTGGAATAGTCTCCAGGGTCTTTTATACTGAATGCACTTTGAGCAGTGTTTGATGAGAGATAGGGGTGCCTTAAGATAGTTTTCATACTCCTATTATCTCTCTGGGCTGAGATTTAGCTCAGTTGGTAGAGCACTGCTCTGCAGTCTCTGAGGTCCCAAGTTCGATTCCCAGCACCACAAAAATGGGAGAAGGACATGGCAATACACTCCCAAGGCAATACCGAAACAGTCAGCCATTGAAAACCCTATGAGGGTCACTATGAGTTGGATACGACTCCATGGCACCTAACAACAACAATTATCTCTCTGCTCTATGAAGTAAAGAGTTGACCATTCCAATACCTGGGAGTGAACAGAGCTACACAAGTGCATATATATATATATATATATATATATATATATATATAGTTGTTGTTGTTGTTGTTAGGTGCCGTGGAGTCGGTATCCAACTCATAGCGACCCTCATAGGGTTTTCAATGGCTGAATGCTTCGGGATTGCCTTGGGAGTGGATTGCCAGGCCCTTCTCCATATATATATATATATATATATATATATATATATATATATATATATATATATATATAT